>PVHY01002515.1:11780-125384 GCA_004024945.1 Uropsilus gracilis
TTTTTTTTTTTTTTTTTTTTTTTTTTTTTTTTTTTTTTTTTTTTTTTTTTTGCCATCTGTAGATGTTTCCAGAAAGGGATTTCTGAATTGTAATTCATGGAGTTTTTTGCTCTATGTATGCATTGGTTTCAGGTCTGACCTCTAAATCTCTTATCCATTTTTGAGTTGATTTTTGTACATGGGGTAAGAGAGTTGTCTTGGTCCATTTTTTTGCATGTCTCAGTCCAATTTTCCCAGCAACATTTATTGAAGAGGCTATCTTTGTTCCAAGATAAGTTTTTCACTCCTTTGTCAAAGATTACTTGACTATAATGTGTGGTTTTATTTCAGGGTACTCAATTCTGTTCCATTGGTCTGTTTTTGTTATTATGCTGTTTTAATTATTATGGCTTTGTAGTATGGTTTGAAGTTTGGAATTGTAATACCTCCGTTTTCTTTTTTTCTGGTCAGGAGGCTTTTTGATATACGAGGTCTTTTGTTATTCCATATGAATTTCAGTATTTTTTGTTCTATCTCTTTAAAAAATGTCATTGGGATTTTTATTGGGATTGCATTGAACTGTAGATTGCCTTTGGTAGGATGGCCATTTTGATATTATTTCTTCCAATCCATGAACAGGGAATGTCTTTTCATTTCCTTATGTCTTCTTCTAGCTCTTTTAGAAGCATTCTGAAATTTTCTTTGTAGAATTCTTTCATGGTTTTTGTTAGGTTTATTCCCAAGTATTTAAATTTTTTTGGTGTGATGGTAAATGGGATAGTTTTTCTGATTTCTTCTTCTATTTGTCTTTTTGTATATAGGAAAACCACTGACTTCTAAGTGTGTTGATTTTGTATCCAGCTACCTTACTGAACTGGTTTATTATTTCAAGCAATCTTTCTGTGGATTTTTTTGGGGTTTTCTATATAGAGAATCATGTCATCAGCATATAATGATAGCTTCAATTCCTCTTTACCTAATTGTATTCCTTTTATGTCATTCTCTTGCCTTATCACCCTAGCTAAAACTTCCGGTACAATGTTAAGAGTAATGGGGAGAGTGGGCATCCTTGCCTGGTTCCAGACCTCAACTGGAATGACTTTAGTTTTTCCCCACTTAGGATGATATTTGCCATAGGTTTGTCATAGATGGCTTTTATTATGTTGAGGTAAGTTCCTTTAATCCCTATTTTTTCCAAGGGCTTTTATCATGAATGGATGCTGGACTTTTGTCAAATGCTTTCTCTGCATCTATTGATATTATCATGTGGTTTTTGTTTTTCTCTTTGTTGATGTGGTGTATTATGTTAATTGATTTCCGGATGTTGAACCATCCTTGTGCCCCTGGGATAAATTCCACTTGATTGTGGTGAATAATGCTTTTTATGCATCCTTGGATTCTATTTGCCAGGATTTTGTTTAAAATGTTTGCATCCGTGTTCATTAAGGAAATTGGTCTATAGTTTTCTTTCTTGGAGCTGTCCTTATTTGGTTTTGGTATGAGTGTGATGTTTGCTTTGTAAAATGTGTTTGGCAGTTTGCCTTCTTTCTCAATTTTTTGGAAAAGCTTTAGTAGCACAGGCATTATTTCATCTTTGAATGTCTGGTAGAAATCATTTGTAAAGCCATCAGGTCTACTTTCAAATAGTGGAGGAAATCTGAAGAGGCAATCTTTAACAATTCTGGTAGACTAAAGGACTATACCTGTTTGCATATTGTTCTATAATTGTAGCTGCCATGTAATCACAATGAAGCCTTACCCTGAGACACTGAGGACCTTTAAACTATGTTATATGTAAGATTATATAAGATATGTGAGCTTGTTTGCGAATATATATGTTTGTTCATTTGTGCCAGTACCTGCAGATCCTCAGAGAAAGAAAATTCATCAGCTTGGTTGGGTTGCTGGAGAAGGCATAGTAAATGGAAAGGGGAATAGAAAGTGGCTACTGATGGGTTCAAGATTTCTCTAGGGAATTATGAAAATGTATTAGATTTCCATAATTAGATAATACTAATAGTGCACAGCTCTGTAAATATCCTAAAACTACTGAACAGTGTGTACACTTTAAAGTGGAAACTGAGAGGAGGAGGGGTAAGAAGGTGGGGAAGGGCATAAAACAGTAGGATGGTTAACAGGTGTTAGGGAAGTGGGACAGCCCGGGGTACACAGTAATGTAATAGAAATATAAATACACATATAATTGCAAATTTTAAAAATTTACATTAAATTTAAAAAAATCACGGATAGTCGACATTCTCTGTGGATATCTCTTCTATTCTATTCACCATTATACATTCCCAGAAATAATCAATACACTGGATTTGATGTTTGCCATTCCAGTGGTATTTGAAACTTTTAAATCATACATCAGTAAATAATATATTATTTTGCATGGTTGTAATTTTGTAATTATGGTATTGTAATATGTATACCTATCTATGTAACTTGCTTTCTTCCCACAAAAAAAATTTAAAAAATCTTAAAAGTAGTATGAATTTTATCTCAATAAAGCTATACTTTTTTGATTTTTTTTTTTTAAGTCATGTTAATAACTAAGATCTTTGGATTGGGAGAAAATTTAAAATGCAGGTTTTTGTATGAAAAGCCAATACTTTTTGAAAAGGAAATTAGTAATGGTAACTTTGATTTATAATAATTTAAATAACATGAATTAGCAGAATTTAGGTCCTATTTTATAGGGTCCACTACAGTTTTGGCACACAAATTCTTGTCTGCCCTGAAAGCAATACTCTAGCTTATTGTTCATTTGGATAATATCATTTGATGTTGTCTTTTAATTTCTTCAAGTACAATTTTGTTTAAGAAGTCTGCTAAAGTTATACCAGGTCTGGTGGCATATGCCTGTAATCCCAGTTAACTGGGAGACAAAGGCTGGGGAATCACTTGAGTTTGCGGGTTTGAGACAACCCTGGGCAACATAGCGAGACCCTGTCTCTTAAAAATGAAAAAATAAATAAAGTCTGCTAAAGTCAAATTGTTAATAAACATAATTCATTTTTTTAAAAATAATAGGTGCAGAAATACACCTTTAGGGAAGAAGTGGAAGTAGCAGTGAACTTGGGGAAAATTTGTTTAGGAATACTCCTTGTCTTTTTTTTTTTTTTATGTATCTGTTTAAGAATTTCCACTTTTCCCAGGTGGCTAGGGGTAAGATTTTGATAAGAATAATTGTACCATGTATTCTGATTGATGACCTAAGGACATTCTTCCCCCTCACCACTAACCCCATCATCCCCAACTTCTGTACATTTGGTGGGAAGACTATAACCATCTCCAGTTTCAATAAGCAAAAGAAGTGTAAGGACTACCTGAACCAAAGGAGTATTAGATCCTTCCCTGGCTTCTGCATTTTTTTCCTTCCTAGAGAGATCCTTCTGTAGAGTGTTGTTATGGATGTTGATTGTATTGCAAAATGACAGAGGGAAACTGTGCTTCCACAGCCATAGTTGTTTACTATTTGGCTAAGAGAGACCTCACAGTCTGCCTCAAAACCCTCACTTCATTTATTAATGTCTCCAACTTTTTTTAAATAAGTATTTACTTTATCAAATCATCCTCTGTATAAATTTGCAGTATTTGTCTGTCATTCTGACTTTTTTTTAACTATACATAATTCTCTCGAACTCCCTTTATTTCCCCATAAATGGCAGTATTTCATCTTTTCTTAGGTCTAAATAGTATTCTATAGTATGAGTGTGAATATGCCACATCTTCTTTATTCAGTTGCTTACCAATCAGCATTTAAACTGCTTCCATGTCCTTAATTATTTCAGTAATTCTGCAGTAAGCATTACATAGTATATAGCTTTTTGTATTGATGATTTCATGTACTTTGAAAGGTAGATGCCCTGCAAGGGATTGCTGGGTCACACAGTATTTTGATTTTCAGTTTTTCAGTGTAAATCCAGATCACTTTCCAAAGTGATTGTACTAGTTTACATTCCCACCCTTTTGTAATAGGGTTCTTCACTTGCTATGATCCTCTCCAGCACTTGCTGGGGAGTTAAATTAAATTAACTTAAAATTTCTGTGTTGGTGAGTTACATGGTCAGGATTGTTAAGACAAGTGGATTTGAAAGTAGGTAAATTAACTAGAGAACTCCTAGATGATTGCTGGAGACTCAGCGTGTGATGCTTTTGGCTTGAGCTCAGTCTGGCATTGAGAATAGAAAGGGCATGTGTAGGGTAAATTGCAAAAATTGGCAGTAAAGGAATGAGGGGGAGAAGGGCTATTACTCTGATACTATACTAGGAAGTTTATTTTTCCCTCATTCATTCAGCATTTATTGATGGGGATGGTGATTTTAACAGAAGAAGGAAATCAACAGGAAGATAAACTAAACTTGAGTCTAGATGATAAATTCAGATTTCTGACATGTTGAACTTGTACTGTTGATAAGATGCCTTTTAGAAACTATTTTGAAATGTGTTCTGCAGTTCAAAAAAGTTTGGATCTAGAGATAGAGAGCTGGTTCTTAAATTAAACTCATCTATTGATGGAGAAAAGCCAAATTTCCATGTCATCAGGGTCAACATTGATAGATCACATAATATTGGAATCACTGTTTGTGAAGTTTTATATGACCTTATTAGCCCAGAGTTTGTTGCAGATTTGATGTTAACTTTCTATTTGCAGTCAGTATTTTATAAATCAAAATAACAATCACAATCGTGTAGAAGAGGATTAATTTATTACTTCCCTAACATTTTAGTCAAAATAATTCTAAAAATCTATTAAAATAAAGCAGTATTTCCTTTTCAAAGAATTATTAGTAAGGCATTAATTCAGAAAGACCTCTATTTTGATTATCTGATATATTACCTAATATTATAGTGGGAAATTAACCATAAAGCTCTGTTATGCATCTCCTTTCAAAAAATAGCATTTCTTTCAAACTTTGTGTGTTTAACCAATGGAAAAGATCATTTCGAGCTCATGATTATATAAATCTTCACTAAAACTTTTTAGAATTAGAAGTTGGTAGAATTTCAAAATATATTTGATTATGGTCTTTTTATAACTCACATTCTATTTTCTTTCATGTAGCATGTCTCTGTTAACTTTATTAGTAAACACTACTGCTCTCAATAGCTGAGGCCAGATATAAATTATGCGCCCCTTTTCTAAAAAAAAGAAAAAAAAAGGTTCAAAAACCACTGGCACATTGTTCATATTTCATCAGTTCCTTCACTGAAGTGAGTTGGCATTTGTGCAAACAATGGAATGAAGAGGATGGCATTTATGATTAGTGAACAAAAGGTATCAGATATCAAAAAATTTCTGACTTGGAATGCGTAATGTAATTTTCATTGCAGTGTTATAGGTTAACAATTGAAGAGTGTCACTCAATCAGCATTTTTTTTTCTTATTTTTTGGGGGGATACATACCTGGAAAGATGCATCTGTCAATAGGGAATTTTCATGGAGCACTTATTATTCTTCTTGTACTTAACCCCATGTTTTAAACAGTTAAAACTAAAGTGTGTTTCTCAGACTTAAGCATACTTACATGATTGCCTGGAGAATTTGTGGAAACAGCTTTTGGAGGCCTGCTCTATAGATAGGGTCTTCTTCTGTCAGGCTCTCAAATAATGCTGACTGTACAAATCTGAGCCCCAAAGTTTTTTGTTTTTGGGGTTTTTTTGAGAGTAGGTCTCGCTATTTTTGCCTATGGAACCGCAGGCTCACATTGCCTGGGGTACCACAGACTCAAGCAGTCCCCAGCCTCAGCTTCCCAGGTAGCTAGGATTACAGGGGTGCACCACCACACCCAGCTGTATTTTTTTGGAACTAGGTCTCACTACGTGCCCCCAGCGGGACTCAAACCACGATCCCTGACCCTGGCCACAGCTTCCTAAGCTGTCGCTTACAGGCATGCGCCAACGTACCTAACCCTGAGACCCACAGTTTTAAGTAGCACAGAGAAGACACATTGTGATAGCCACTCCAGAATTAGTAGTTTACAAAGCTCTTTGATATGTTATATATAGAAAATCTAAAATAAAAATCAGATGTTTCATATCAGACAAGCCATTAATATAAACTCTCAGCTAGTCATTATTGAGTTCATATTTAAGTATTAGTTAACAATTAGATCATCAGCTATGAAAAAGATAACATCTGTATAAATGCTGATAAAATATTACATCGTTTTTGTATTTCTTTTATTATGAGTGATCTTATATTTTTGTATCAAGACTGTTTCTTAATCTGTGTTTCTAGTCACTTTTTTCTTCCTCAGTAAAATGGCATAGGAATTTAAAAAGTATATATCCTATGATTATCAAATTACGTGGACATAATCAAACAGCACTTTGCTAAAACTTTTCAAATAGATACATTTATATGGTTGTAACAATTACAGAGAAATAGTGCTTAGAATTAGGATATATTATATGATATATTAATTTTATATGTGCTTTAGTTCTCTGCTCAACGGTACTTAACTTTTTTAAATGTTTTAAAATATTTAGATGTTGCAATATGTACTAAAATTTAATAAAATTATACTGCAAACCAGTCTATGAGACCAGTTTATGAGTCAAAATTTTGATCAGTTCCTATTAATCTTTTCATTATTTTTCTGTTTTTAATGTACTTTTTCTGTATTAATATTAAAAGAAATGTTCTTTCCTTTATGGTTAGAATGCTTTCCTAAATTCCTTTTTTAAAATGTAGACATTTCTGAATGTTTTTCTATTGAGCTATGGATGGAAAGTGAATAGATTTTATTAAGTGTCCAATCTGGTGATATTTGACACCATGTAACTGCCACTCCAAATATAATATAAAAAGTTTAGCTGCTCCAGAAAATTCCCTATGTCCCTTTCCACTTAATTCCCACCACCTAATCACACCTGGAAAACAACTTTTTATTTTTCCCAATGAAGATTAGTTTAGTCTGAATTTGAATTTCATATCAATGTAATTATCACATGGTATGTACTTTTTTTTCTTTTGCTCAGTATGTTTTAGATATTGATCTATTTTACTAAATCTCACAGTTTTGTTTATAATTGAATGGACATGATACATTTGCTTCTGCATTCACCTATTGATAGACATTTTGTTCCAATTTTGGGCCGTTATTTTGTTAGTGCATTTTAAATAAGACTTTATGTGGACATACATGTTCGTGTTTTGTTTCTCTTAGGAGTTATCTAAAGTGATATTGCTTGATCACAGAGTAGATGTATGTGTAGTTTCATAAGAAATTGTTAGTTACCTACCGGCAATATATGACAGTTCCAGTTATCCATATCCTCACCAAAATTTGGTGTAACCAGTTTTTTTTTTATTTTACTCATTCTAATAAGTGTTTAGTAGTATCTCATGATTTTAACATACAGTTTCCTCCTAACTCTGAAAATGTTGGACTGCTGTCTCCTATTAAACAATGCCCAAGTTCCCTCCTACCCTCTTGATTTTTGGAGATTTTCTTTATCATGAATTTGTAAGATTTGTTTTTGCATCTTCTGGGTACAAGATGTTTGTTACATATGGATTGAACCAGTTCTTTCCAACCCCAGTGTGGGAGAAATGAGCAAAGAGTTTTGAAATTTGATGATAATCAATTTATTAGTTTTGTATCATATAGCTTTTGCCTTTATTCTGTCAAAGCAATTTATTCCTACTCCAGTGAGCAAAGATATTTCTTGTAGTTCTTCCTGGAAACTTTATTGTTCTATGTTTTATATATCAGTTTATGATTCATACTGATTTTTGTGCATTGAATGTGATAGCGATTGAAGTTAATTTTTTTTTTTACTGCATGAACCGTTGAGATGTTTCAACACCATTTGTTACAGATTATCCCTTTCCCATTGAATTGCCCTGATAACCTTTGTTAAAGGTCAATTGATTGTGTGTGTAAGGTCTATTTTTAGACTCTTTATTCTGTTCCACTGATTTGTCTGATTTGTCTATATCTATCTATCTATCTATCTGTCTGTCTGTCTGTCTGTCTGTCTGTCTGTCTGTCTGTCTGTCTGTCTGTCTATCTATCTATCTATCTATCTATATATATATATATATTTATGCCAGTACTATGGTCTTTATTACTGTAGCTTTATAATAACTCTTGAAATCAGATAACTAAGACTTCCAGATTTTTCAAATTTCACTCACCTGTTTTAGATCTTTTATATTTCCATATAAATATTATAATCATTCTGTCTACTACAAATCATCCTGCCTACTTCTTCCAAGTACCCCTATAGAACTGTGATAGGAATTAGATAAAATTTTATCTCAGAAAATGAACATGATCTTCTTATACATAAACATTTTTTTTCCTCTTTGTTTAGATCATCTCTGGTTTCTCTTAGTAGCCTTTTGGGATTTTTCAGTGTAAAATATTATACACCATTCATTTGGTATATTCCAGACATTTCCTGGTTGTTTTTTTTTTTTTTTTTTAAAAACTTGATAATATTTTTTAGAATTTCATTTTTATTTGTTGCAGAATTTATTGATTCTGTGCTATTTACTTTCATGTGTCTAAATTCTTTAGTTTCAGCAAAATTCACTTCAATTTAGTGTTAGAAGAAAATGAAAACTAATTAAAACAAATGGACTTTGCCACACTGATATTAATACATATCTACTATGCTCATTAGAATATCAGTATTTTCTCTATTTGATTAGTGAATGTTTTCCACAAAATTCCCTATTATGTTTGATTTAGCTAGCATTTTCTAACATAGGAAGATGAATTTTTTTTTTTTTTTTTAGACTAGATCTCACTATTTTTGCCCGTCGAACTCGCAGGCTCACGTTGCCTGGGGTACCATGACTCAAGCAATCCTCAGCCTCAGCTTCCCAGGTAGCTGGGATTACAGACACACGCCACCATGCCCAGCTATTTTTAGAACTAGGTCCCACTGCATTGCCCCATTGGGACTTGAACTGCGATCCCTGGTCCCCGCCGTGGCTTCCCAGGCTGCCTCTTACAGGCATGCGCCACCATGCCCGGCTGAATTTTTTTTTTTAATGGTTTATTCTGGCTCCACAGTTAATAGTAAAACCCTGTATATAGGAAGTTTTAGGTTTTACGTGTCTTTCGTTGGCTCAGTGGATGAATGAAGAACAGCTTTAGACTGTCAAAAGTAAAAAGATTTCCCCTGAATTATGATAATGCTAATTTTTTTCAGTTTTACACATATATGAGTATAAAGTCATATAGTTCAGTTTAAGTAACTCTAAGTCATTATATAAAACCAACAAAAGAGTGTAATAGTTTCAGGTTCAATAATGTTAAATATTGTATAGAAATATATTGAAAGCAGAGTTCAGTTGAAGATAACTATGTATGTGTTATTGAGGCCATTATTTTTAATAAAGAAAATTGTTTTGTCACCCACAAGAAATGAGTCTGAAGTTGGTCTACGAGATAAAGAAAAGAAAGGAAAAGAATAGGATAAGCCCTAGCCATATAAGAAAATGCTGTGTTCTTATAGAGTGATAATGTTTGAGCCTCCTTTCAAGTTCTCAGATATAGATATGCTAGGAGAAAAAAGTGAAGACTCATTTTGGAATTAGAAAGTCTTAGTTCTTAGTATTAGGGACTTGATTTCCCATGGACACTAAGAATCTCATTGCAGAGTTTAAAATTAAGATTGTGCATGGTAATAACACTTCTAGTAATGGACCTTTAATTGAAACTTTATGTTAGTTTAAGTAGTTAAATTTTAGCAGGGCACGGTGGCATGTGCCTGTAAGCAAAAGCCTATGGAGCACTGCTGAGACTGGGGATCAAGGTTCAAATCCCACCTGGGGCAACATAGCGAGACCTAGTTCCAAAAAAAAATAGCTGGGCTTGGTGGTGCGCACCTGTAATCCCAGCTACCTGGGCAGCTGAGGCTGAGGATTGCTTGAGTCTGTGGTACACCAGGCAATGTGACCATGCGGTTCCATGGACATAAATAGCGAGATCTAGTCTCAAAATAATAACAATAATAATAAGTAAATAAATATTTAAATTTTGATAGACTTGGTATAGGAGATAGTTTGTCAAATGGAAAAATGGAAACCTCTTTGTTTGCTTTATAATCTTTTCTCCAGTATGCAAGATGTTCATTTGTTCTTACACAACAAACATACCATAATAGCTTTGCCCTGCTGGTAAGGATCATCATTGTGGAGAATTTGAGCTTGAAAATGGATCCACTGTGAAAACCAGTAGTCTACTTTATAGACTTTACATACTTAGACTCTTACAAACTGACACACTTTCAGAATTCTGGGTTCTGATTTCTGGATTGAAAGAGTCATTTGAGTTTACTGGTTACAATTTACTGGTTAACTTTTGGCCTTAGCAAATCGAATGATACATGGCATGTATATATAAATTTTTTGTGCTTTTCCAGTGTCAGTGAAAGACATTCATGAAAGAATGTGAACAGTTACATCATTAATTGATGAATGAGTGAGTTAACCACATTAATGTGACAAAATATGAAAATGACAATTTTCCCATTTTATTATTAAAATGGGGATATAAGAAATAAAGAGAAGAAACTTTTAATTCAAAAGAAAGTCATGAAGTTTTAAAATTATGTTCTGTAATATATTTGTTCAGAGTAATCATTGATTGAAAATTATAAATGAATATGCTCAAGTGGTTTCTTATTTCTTCAGAGTGTAAGGACTACTTACCTGAATATCTGCTGTTGTTACCCCTAGATTATTTAAGAAATATCTGTAAAGTTAGGTATAATTTCCTACTTATTTGTTTAGAAACTGAATAATAAATGAAATAGTGGTTCTCTCCCAGTTATGTGTAGCTAAAAAAAGAGGAGAGACCATAGGGAAAAAGGCAGTGATGTTCACAATAAGTCTCTTTTACATCAATATTGGAAAATTGATGAATTGGCATAAAATTTTCTTGTTTTGACCAAATGTTATTAAAGAAATAATGACACTGAAAGTAATCTTAAACATTTCTTAGCAGATTCATGTAAGATTCATTGAGTTATTTTATATATATATGAATGTTTTACTGAGCTATTTCAAGTTGTTTCTACAAATCTGCCCTTAAATAGCCATTTTCAGTAAATATTTGTTTGGGGCTTTGTAACTTTAAAAATCTTCAGGGTTGAGTTAGAAGATGAAAGATGTTTTATTTTAAATTATGATTTTATAACAAATTCTTAAGGAAAAACTAGTAGTCTGTAATAGCTAAAACTCAGCCCATTATATAAGAAATTCTTTGTACTATGAATAGTTTGTGCTTTTTCTTTGCTATGTCCTGCTCTTCTGCACGTACCTATTTCTGTTTGTGTTAGTCATCCTCTCTAGGTAAATTGTCCATGAGACCAGTGATTCCATTAGCAAATTATCCAGAAAATGCTGTCTTTGCACGTTGTGACAGATCATGTCACTGGTGGATTTATAGCTACTCCAGTGGTCTAATTAACCTGGCAGTTATCTCCTGTACCCAACACTGTTGTCTGGTTGCCTTGGCATCTTAGTTTTCATCTTCTCTTTACCTTCTCTCTTAACTAAAGCTCAGATTTACACTTTTTAAAAAACTTTATCTACCACCACTCAGTCCTCTCTATTCACAACCCCCCCCCCTTATTTTTGATTGGCAGTATCATCCAGATAAACAAAGTGCAGATGTGCCAGCAGGAAAAGTGGAGGAATGTATACAGAAGTTCATCGAAGTTGATCAAGCATGGAAAATTCTAGGGAATGAAGAGACAAAAAAAGAGTATGACCTGCAGCGCCTTGGTAGGTACTTGTGAGGAGCCACAGCACATTGGCACCTCTGAATCATAGTCTGCAGCCATTCCTGGGGAGCATTTTCCAGCATTTGCACCAAGTTATTATTGTCTTCTGTACTCCTCCCCTCCATCATTGTTTTTAATTATGCCCTATTCTTAGTAGTGATTATTGTGTATCCATTGAGAAGTTAACAAAACTACTAGGAGGTGTCTTCTTGTGAAGCCATGAAAGCTACTTTTTATAACTAATGAAAAATGTTTAATTACACATTCCTAATTGATTTGTTTTATATGTTTAAAAACTTTTTTTATTAAGTTTAGTTATGTACTGATTAAAATTTTAATTGTAGTACTTTGAAGACTGTATACTGTATAAATGGCATTCTAAAGGATTATACTCTGTAGTATAACATCACAACATCTTTTCTGTCTCTGATCATATTTGAGGCTGAGTTTCATGATTACTGCCTGGAGAAACTATTATGAGATTACTTTATAAATGATATTTTAGGATGGCATATTTCCTCAGTAGTCTTAAAAGTCATTTCTTCTATGCATTTAAAAAAATAGCTTTTTAAAATAGTGACAGGCTCTTGTAGAAAGGGAGAAAAGTAGGTCAGGTTTGTCATACATGGGTCACAGTTACATGAAGTGATAGGCTGTCTTTCAGGATTGGCCATGGGATAGGAGTCCCTCAGTCTCTTATTTGAGCCTTCAATATGCACCTCGATTGGCCATGGGATAGGAGTCCCTCAGTCTCTTATTTGAGCCTTCAATATGCACCTTACATGTTAATGGGAAGAGTTAATAATCAGTTACAGCCTGTGGGGAAAATACTCAATCACACTCTGCGATAGGTTCCAGATTCAGCATTGACTTACACGTGTTGATAAAAGCTTGCTGTCTCAGTAGTTGATTATTGACTCCTTCCCTGCCATCCCCTGGCATATCATCAAGCCACAGAAAATGATTTCAAGATTCCTACTACTAAAGTTATGCGAATTTGAAAAACAAGATTTCATTTGTAAAGCACATTCCAGGGTAGAGCTAGTATCAAAAGACATTGTACTGATAAAATTATTCTATAATAAGCATTGTATTGTGATACCTAGACTTCATATGTATCTCACTGGAGCAATAAATGCTAGAGCAAATAGTGATTTCTTTTGTGTCCTAGATCCTTGCTTTCAAGGAAGCAGCTGTGTACTGCACTGTATCACAGGAGACTCTCGTAGATCATTGATCAGTTCACAGCCCAGTTTAGACAAGCCAAGTACAGTAATTCTTATTCTTGAACCTGATTCATGATTCCGATATATAGCCAGATCTCTGTCTAGAATTTATATGTCAGTGTGTTTTCAATGTCTTTCAGGTAGGTAATTAATTGAGTTATATACTAGAAGGGCATTAGAAACACAACTTTTTCGATATTTTAAGTACTTCAGTCTTTGCAGTTTCCCTTTTTGTCAGAGGTTTCAAGTAGAATGTTTTGTTTCAATTTCAGTTGAGATTGTTTACTGTTTAGAAGTCTTTTATCCAAGTTAAGTTTGCCATATTAGATTTCTTTTAAAAATTTCATAAAAGCCTAGTTTTGTGTTTTCACTTTTTTTTGGACCAGCATTTCCTTTTTGAACCATTTTCAGTAAATAACTCTTCAAAAGAAGGAAATGAACTTGAACTCCTAACAGTGAGGATTTGGATTTGATAGACGGAAAACCTTTGAGAATGATAATTTGTTAAAGAACAGGATAAGTTACTAAGAGAGAGGGAATGTGTTATAACCAGGTCAAAGCACTTTTATTCTGGGTCACCCCCTGAGGTCATAGAAATAGCTTTGTTATACGGAACTCTTTATTTTGTATGTGGTGATAGTTTATTGTAGAACTTTCTTTTCAATAGATTGTGCTTTAAATAAGTTTGTTTTTTGTCCTCCATTAACTTGCAGTATAAAATAATTTTGAGCTCTATAATACTTGAGAAGGAGGCAGGGAATGTTTTATTGGCTGATTGATGTTGAATGTATTCTAGTATTTCACAACTCAGAGTTGATGGTCTGTTGTATTGAAAGTCACATCAATATTGTCCTCAACCATTTATTTCTTTAAAAGATCATTTAAAGGAGCCCTATTTCTTTGTTTCACAAAAGAATTTGTCAAATGAATTCTTTTTAAAGAAATGGAAAGTCTAGGACAGATAGAATAAAGTACATTTTTTTTGCCCTTATTCCCACTTCTATATACTTAGTTGACATTTTAAGGCAATGTTGACCAGGCTGAAGAAAAGGAATTCTAAAAAATTAGTAATATTCAGTTCCCAGGTATTATACATTTTGAAAGCACTGTTAACCAATGAATTTAATCAGTTAGTTCCAGTTGACATAGTTACCGTATTGTTTCTAAGGATGTTTCCAAAGACTACTTTCCATGTATCCTTGAAAAGCATGTGGTTATTCAAGACTAGCTTTGCATTTCAGATAAGGAGCACTTTGGAGAGTCCTTTCAGGATTTATAAAATATTCATATTTATAATATATCTGTTGAATAGGTATTGGTCTCTTTAAATCTTCTTGGGAACTTTCTCTTATACTAAGCACTCTATAAAGCAGAAGGTGTATCATGGGAAAACAGTAAGGACCATGCTGCAATAACTTTGTGATGTCGCACATAGATCTCTGATGCGTTAGTGGCTTTACAGAGTGGTACAATACATAAGTCAGATTACTTCTTTATGACCTGAAGATGAGCAAAGTGTCTTCAAATGATGTCAGTGAAATTAATGTAAAAAAATAAGTGGACTGTGTTTGGAATCCTTTCTAATATATCAGTTTATATTAAGATGAATCTTGGTTCTCTGTCAGTGAATTATTTTGGTAATGTGAAGTCTTCATTCTATACAATTGGCCAGATACTTAAACACTCAAAACAGGTTGACTGAGAATTTTATCAGGTATTATAAAGTTAATTTTTATTTAGAGTTCACTAGCTATTCTCCATTAGATAAAAGTAAAGGATTGTTTTTTTTCTGTAGTTTTATAGTATTCACTTTATCGCTTTATTAGGATAAATATCTGAGAATAGTAGGTAAGCCAAAAAAATCTTGGACCCATTGAGGAACATAGCTTAAAATTTAAGTGTCAAATAAATTAACATGTAATTTCTTAAATTGGAAGTACCAGTCTTTCTTGAAAAGCAATTTGGCGTTAAAGATTGATTAAGTCCAGAAGAAGGGAAATAATACTTTTCAATTCAGATAATGTAAATCTGGGTTAATTGCTAGGAATGATGTCATTAACCCTTTAGATATTTGTGTAAACTGTGTACTAAAACTGACCCTTACAAAATACTTGTTTTGGTCATAGTAGGGTTTCCATTTATGATCATATCAGTTTCCATTTGATTGAAGGAATTTGAAAATAGGCTATAAAAATGTGCTTCAGGTAAAACTTGCAGATAAGCATCAGGGGGCATGTTTTTTTGGTGAGTGTTTCTGGGAAAAGTAAGTATGTGAAATGATGCAGAAAATCCATTTAGACAGTTAGGGACTGGCATTTTCTTCAGAGGAAGAGAGCATAGATAAAAACTTCTGTGAAGGTTCTGCTTCACCTTATTTTCACAGGAAGGTAACAGTTGACATTGTTACTCTTATTTGAATGCAGGTACGGGATTTTTGCAATGAAAATGATTTTAAGGTAATTTCTCAGTGATTGTAAATAAAAATAGGATATTTTCAAATAATATTATGAAAACAGAAGTACAGAAATAATGTATAACTTGGATAATGGATTCCCATTATTATTACTATTTAACTTAAAGAGAGACATGAACTTTAGCTACTTTGTATCTCCAACTTGAACTTCTCCCCAGTTTCTACTTGACTCAGTTGAAATTTGCATGTCCAGCACCAAACTGAATCATTTCTTGTTTGTTTCTTCCTCGGATTTGAAATCTTAATTTCATATGGTACTCTGATTACTTCTACTTTGTGCAATTACAGCCTATGAATTTGAAATGAGTTTTGGCATTTATTTTTCATTGTTTCATTTTTAAACTTTCTTTTTTATTTGATGTTTTTTATTCTCACAGTTATCACAGTCCATGCTGGATTATAACACATTTTCAGGTTATTCCATGTGACTAGTTTCTCCCACATTGTTTATATTTTAAATGATCTAGCTTTTTTCATTCTCTCTTCTGGTTAAACACTTTTATAACCACCAACCCTCAACAAAACATTTACCCAGATACTAGATTTTAAATGGGTTAGAAACTTTAAAGTTTGTCCCCAGTTACTTTTCCTAGTCTCATGTCCAAATTTCAAAACATGTAACTTTTCTCCCCTAATCCATATAGGAGTTCTCAAATACATATGCTTATGCTATTTGTCATTCCTTCAAACATCCTTCCATTACATTCTTCACCATTTATTCTTTGCTCTGGTTCCAACTCAAGTCCTCCAGTGTCTTCTCTTACCTCCCACATATCCCGTAATAACCTTCCCTGACATTCTAACCCATCATTTCTATTCACTGAATTTAATCCACATATTAATTATTGTTGTTTTACCCCTGTGGTTCCCAACTTTTGGTTAGGTGTTTGAAATTTTCTAAACCTTAAATGATTATATAGTTATGGTTTTAATAATCAATTTTAATGAGATCGATATCATCAAAGTATATCAAAATGAGTCATAGAAATCCAGGCAGTGTCAAGAGTTGCTGCCTTTCTATACTGTGGTACTTGAGGCTTTTTTCTCCTTAATATGGATTGGTGTTTAGTCAGTTTGTTGTGGTCTGGTATCTACAGGTTAACACAAACATCATGATATATTAATAGTTAAAACAGTTGCCTTTATGGAGAACTAGAACTGTGGTAATTGTCTTTCAATCACTGCTTAATAACCGTATGCAGACAATGTTAGTATCTGTTTCCCAGAGAGTCTATGATTCAGAGAGGTAAGTAATTTGATTATGGTCACATAGCTGGTAATTGATAGAGGAGAATTCAAAGCCATTCTCTCTAACTCTTAATCGCTGTTCTGGGCTTGAATAGTTTTGAATAGGTATGTACAACCTGCTATTTTTAGTTACAAATTATCAGAAAGGAGGCCTACTTTTGAGAGGCTAGGCTTACTTCTGCTGCTCTACCTGTCCTATAGTGAAGCATGGAATTCAGTTTCCCAGTTTCATTTGTTACCGTTCATCAGCACTGGGTGTACACTCAGTTTGAAAGGCTTTACAGTTCTTCTACTCCATAATTAAACTCCAAGTTTGTAATTTTTCTTCAATATGAAAAGCTTTGCACTCTTAATTTCCTCAGGGGAAAGGATTATGGAATTTATGATTTAATGAACGGTTTCAAGTTAAATGTTGCTAATTTCTGAATCTCTTATCAAGATGGAGATCATTCCAAGAACAGGATAAAGAAATTGATTACCTTTAAATTAGTTCCTATATGAAAAATTGAATTATGTATGCCAAAATGATTTTAAAAAATAAGGTAACTTTAAATTATTTTGGTTTTTTTTTTTTAAACAATTGGACCTAGAATAAAACAGTGCTGTTTGTTTTTAACTTAACACAGATAACCTAACTTTGAAATAAACTTGAAGTATTTTCAGTGGTATGAAAATAAATCCAGTGGACTAATTGCTAGCTGAGAGCATTCTAGGGACTTGACCACTTGAGTAGCATGACATTGCTACACATGAATGAATAGTAGGGACAGTGCTGCAGATGGACTAGATCTGTTGGTCAATATGGGGTTGAATGAGACTTTTAGGAATCTCAGCTATAATGAATAAAATTAAATTCCTCTCTCTATAGCTTTTTGTTGCTGTTATTTATTTATTTTTACGTATTTGAATTGTAGCTACAGTTAGAAAAGGTTTCTTGGGATTAGGAAGTGTAATTATTTCGACAGCAAAGAGTTGTTTTAGAAATTTTACTATCATTAGGAGGAAGTTTTAAAAGACTGGAATTCCATTGTCTTGTAAGAAGTAAGAAATATTTGATTCCCAAATGGAGCTGAAAAAAACCTTTCCTCTTTTAGAAAGTTGTGAATGACCCAGCGAGAGCTCTAGTAAGCTTTACTGAACCAAGCTGCTAATCGTTATTTAATGTTATTCTTCAGTGTGAAAGAATCTCCCTAGATTTTCCTTTTAATCTCTTTGAATTGCAGGCTCATAAACCTCTCTGATGAGTCCTGCCAGTGTTTTCTTAGATCCCACCGTTGAGACAATGGAGCCACAGAATTCTTTCACCTCTTGTTGTCAGACAAATCCAATAGAACACAAGGTCAGAAGGGCCTATACTTCTAAAGGTTGAAAGATTCTTTTTCAAGTAACCACATAAATTATTTGATTTTTATCATTATAGTCCTCAAGAATCTGTATGCTTTCTATATGTAAGTGAATTTGAAGTTTTTTCTTGTCTACATATTTGGCTAAGGTTGTGAGCACAGCACAGGGTGTGAATGAATGAGTGAACCTTATTGCTACTAGAGAGTAAAAAGAATTGAACCCATAAACTTCAAAAGAATTAGGAATTATGTCGTGTCATTAGACTCAAAATAGAGTACAGCAAATGCTAGGTAGGCAGTGCATTTTCTTTGTAAATGTGTAGGTTTTTTTTTTCCCCACTTACTACCATTCTGTAGCTACAATTTCAGATTTAAATCTTAGATTTGTTCTTTTTATTGAGTCACTTTCTAAGTTTCTTTTCTCAACATTCTTAGTAGTGTCATATTAACATAACTTTGGGGTAGGGTTTACATTTTCATATCCTATTAAAATATTTCATTGTAATAAGCAAAAATATTTATAATATGTAATATGCAAAAGAAAAGGAACTTACTGTTTTTGCAGATGCCATGCCTGATTAGTAGACAATTATCAAAGCTAATTACAGGGTTTCTGTGAGTTACCTTAAGGGCTAGGAATGAATAAGATTTCTAATTATAACTACAATGGTGGACAAGCAGAGATCATTGTTTAAAAAACAACAACATTGATTTGTTTGCTCTTTCCTTGTAATAATAGTGGTGGGGGTGGGTGTTTCTCTTGCCATTCCCCTGGACACCTGCCTCTCAACAAAGGATCTGGGTCACCTCCTACTCCCCCCACCCATTTAGATTCACCTTTTACTTGTATGTACTCCCTGCTCATTATACAGTTCTCAAGGGATTCAGTTTTCCCCTGAGTTAATCACCCTAGCTTTTTTGAGGCTCTCAACTTCTCTCCCTGAACTTTTCTTTTCTTATTCCTATTAAAAATTTGTCCTAGAGTCTTAAAACACTACTTTTAAAGCTTTTAACATATAATACAGAGAAGTATAATACAATGATGTGTACTAAAGTATAATATAGAGAATACACATACAGAGAAATGCACAGATCCTAGGTATGTAGTTTGATGACTTTTCACAGTAAACATGTCCATCTAACAAATACCTAAAGTCCCCTGTGACTCCTAGTCACCACTCACTGCCACATGCCCAACACCACAGAGTAATTTTGCTTCATACAATAGGGAATTATATAGCATGGTCTCTTTAATGTCAGATACTGACTTAAAACCAGAATCCCCTCAGAAGCTTAGACTATGAACACATAGATTTGAATAGTAAGAACAATAATTGATGCTTAGCCAGCCACAAAAAAACAAGAATATTTTATATATTCCTTTTATCCTTACTTTGGATAAAGTACTAGTCGTTTTTGTATTGTTTTCCCTTTTACCACAAGATACAATCTTTCAGCTAAGGGATAGTTAGCTACTCTAACTCTCCTTTATGTACAACTCCTTACTTAAAGAAGAGAAAAACAGTAAAAATGTAAAAACCATGTTTTTGAGGAGGCAAAATAGGAAGGGTTCCTCCTGAAGTACTGACTAGATGAGACTAACAACAGTAGCTTCCCGGTACATAGAACAATGTGAAGTTGACTTGTTTTGCAGTTAATTTGTTCTGATATTTCTCATCTGTTATTTCAAAATATTTATAAATGGGGTCTTGCCACCTAACAACCAGTATGTCACAGGTGTCCAAGATAGGTTTTAGATTAAGGTTTATTCATTTTGTCATTGCTATAGCCTTATCTGATTGCTTTGATTGCAAAATTACTTAAAATATCTATTAGATACCCTGGAATATATGCATTTGACTCTAAATTATTTATATGTTTTCCTCCTAAACTGACTCTGTTAAGTGCCAGTTACTCCCATACCTCAAAACTAAAACAATATTTTTCTCAATTCAAGGAGATTGCCCTCGTCCTCCTAAATAAAAATTTAAAACAAGTGATGATAGATTTTTTTCTGTGTAATTCTATTAGGTAGAGTTTAAAAAAAAAAAATAAAACTTAGGAATACAGAATAACGTGTTGTCAAGTGTTCTTTAGTAGAAGGTAGAAATTCAGTTATTTTGTTCAGAAAGTACTTATTAGCATGTAGATAAACTGCAGAAGCTGTGCTGGGCACACAGAGATAGAGGTTCTGCCCTTGACCACTGGGCATTCATCTGTATCTCTGGGTGTTAAATAAACTGTTGGTACCCAGTAAATATAAAGTAATATACTATTTGACATACCTTAATATAAATCCATGGTGAGTTCAAAATATTGTATAATCTTTTCATCTATTTTTAAATTTTGTAACTCACCAATAAATTTTGAACAGGCAGTTATTAAATATAATTAAATTGCAGGCATTCACACAGCAGAACAAAGGAAAGCATTCTCAGCAAGTGAACAAGAGACTAGTGAGACAGCTAAAGAAAATTTCATTGGGGTAGGGGGTGGATTTGAGTAGTTTCTTTTTAGCATTGACTTCTAGAAGAACAATACAAGCATACAGGAAGTATAACATGCCTTTAAAAACAAAGACAAGTGCTTCTCATCTGTAGTTGCTTTCTTTGTCCCAAAGTATACTGTTTTCAGTAAGAGTTCACACTTTTCCTACCTGGATCATATTCTTACTCACTTGAGTGAAATTCCAGGCTTTTTTGGACCTTCTGTCTGGTAGGAAAATCTTTGACCCAGAAAACAGCAATGGAACATCAAGCCAACACAGATAGATTGTATCTACCTTCTTATTTTAAGTTTTTCTTATTTTAAAGTACTTCTTATTTTAAATTTCTTGTTATTCTATTGCAGTCAGTTAAAAATGATAGCCCTTACATTTGGGCACACCTTTTTTCTTCAAAACACTTTTAGCTCAACTCATTTGATTAGAAAAATACGAATAGTATTAGTCTTCTCTGTCTGCCATAAACAGATCCATAAACAGAAATCCTTGAAAACAGAAATTCACTTCTCAAAGTTCTGTAGTCTCGGAAGTGCAAGATCAAGACACCAGTCAATGCAGTTATGCTGAGGACTCTCTTCCTAGAGTGCAATCATCCCTTCCTCACCTGAGAGTTTCTTTGGTGCTTGCCTGTAGAGGGACCGCTTTCATTGTTGTCTTTTAACTTCACCAGATTCTATAAAGTTAGGGCCCCATTTTTATGACCTCATCTAACCATAACTACCTCCTATAGGTCTTACCTACAAATATAATGATATTGGACAGGGCTTCAAGATATGCTTTTTAGGAAGACACTGTTCAGTACATAGCAACGTTTCTAAAGTAAATAGGGAATAGATGATTAATACACTGTATCTCAGGTAAGAAAACTGGTGAAATACTACAACTGAGGTTCAATATAGTTGTTTCTATCCAACTCCACAATGCCATTCTTAGTTACAGATATCATTTATGAGAAAGAAAAAGAAAACTCTATCTTTACAAAATAGAGATCACTGGTAGATCACAAGGAATCATCAAAATCTACTTCAAGGTTTTTATGTTGCATGTTTTTAAAAGATGAGCTAGATTTTCATGTTAAAGATGACTAAAACTGTTATGTTTATCTTAATCAACTGAATTCAGATTGTCTTAAAACTGTCAAAAGTAGCAAGCTTTTAAGTGATAAGTTGGAATTTTTGTGACTGATCCAGAGTTACCTTCCAATCATCCCCCATAGTTAAAGTAGCAAAATTAAGTGACTTGTTTTGTCTTTTACAGAAAACGATTTGAGAAATATGGGACCAGTAGATGCTCAACTATATCTTGAAGAAATGTCTTGGAATGAAGGTTGGAATTTTTTTCCTTGACAATAGTGAAAAAAAAAAAAATGAAGGATTTCCTGTGAGGGGGAAAAAGCCAGCCCTTGTAGGATATTTGGACACTTTAAAAAGAAATAGTAACTTGGCTTTCTATATCAATGTAGTATTTTTGTTTGTAATGTTTTTATTTCATTCCAAATGTTATTGATATACTCCTTTGTGACTTATTTCCAGTGATTTTTTCACTTCTAATTAGATATTAAGGATAGGAGGTTTCATAATGTCTTTTAAACTACTTTGGTTTTTAGTTCATTTTATGTGACATGGAGAAAAGTCAAAGGTCATTTTTCCCAGTCTTATTTAATACTTTAGATGAGTTCCTGTTGGAATTTTTTTTAATATTTATTTCTTGATATGGATAATGAAGTGTCATGATGGGACTTCTAATGCAATTGCCTCCATGGAACTTGGCTGTTTCTGTGTATTAGGAAAACAAAGGAAATTGAGTAACTCCTTCAACCTCATGAAGTTATGTCTTCTGCCCTTTCGTGTTACTAGAAGTTTAAAACTTTAATTTCCCCTTTTACTAAGTAGATGGCAATACCTTTCCATGTTTCTCTAGGAAAAGAAAGAAAATTACAGTTTCCTAGATTTTGTATATTTACTTAACCTTAAAGCTTTATTGGTCAGTTTGAGTTACAAATTCCCTGTAGGTCTACAAAGCTTTATTGAGTGGGAATAATAGGTAAAAGATAAGGCCATTCTTCCTAGAACCAATTTTGCTGGGATATTTTTAATGGCAAAATGAGTGCTCTTATGAGTGCTTAGAAGGGAGCACCACCTATGTTGACTTGGACAGTAATGTTTTTGTCCAAGGTCCACTCTATTGCTGAATCCCCAAATGAACTTCTAGGGTAGATTCTCATTTGCAGTGAATGTTTGAAAAACTTTAGGTTTTGTGTATTTGGGCTTCCTAGTCCATGGTGTTGATAATTTCATTAGAGATGATAGGAAGAGCTACTGCTATGAACATATACTGGTGACGGTGACTTTCACTGTTTAGGTCACAAAGGAGACTGTAGAATACATCATTTATCAGGAAGATCTACTCAGTTAAAATTACTTTTTAAAAATACAGTGCAACCACCTTCTCTGTTAGTATGTGTGTGTTCAGTACCTTTTTAGACACATTAGTTCTATTTACTGTAGTTACTAGGTCAAATCTGCTTTGTTCACCAATGATTCCTATAATGTGAAAATAGTGAAAACCGGTTTTTATGAATTGTTCTTCTGTAGCCATTTAAAAATATAATAGCACATTAAATTAAGAATAGGCATTGGTGGGTCAAGCATCTGTTCCATCAACAAATATATAAACTTTCTGACACAAGGGGAAATGCCAAGATATTGAAGGAAATGTGTTAAATGAAATCATCAAGTGTTACTGTGTGTTGTTGTCCTTGGGCCTCCCTAAACTTGACAGTAAAGAAGATATAGAAGAATCCCAAGCACAACTAATGAATCAGTTATAAGCAGCTACAGTTAATCTTAAAAGTATAGGATGTCCTTAGAAGCTTATTTAAATTAAGGGCTTTTTATAATTGTAAAGCCGGAAATAATCCTTATCCTTGTGAGAGAAAATACTGAACAGCTGCATGCCATTATTCTTGCAGGAATATTTAACATCCAGCCATGTAAGTTTTGCAAATGAATTTGCAATTTTGAATTGTTCCTTGCAATTGAACAGTCTCAGCAGATGAAATTAAATAAAAATATAATCAATGGGGCACAGAAAATTGAGGATGCCTTAACTGGTCATTTTTCAAATGAAAAATCTGCAACAAAAAAGAGGAGGTAAAACCCTACAGATAAAAATAACCAAGTTGTCAGATTCTCAACCCAAGGGTAAAATAAAATGATGCATTACAGTATGCATAAAAGGCATACCCGTAAAACTGTTAATCTTTCACCTTCCAGTTATTCTCATATGTAACTTCATTTTGTTATCTTCATTATGTATATTTACAATAATTTATGTGACGATACAACTTTGTAAGTGGTGGGAGAAAAAGAAGTTACCAAGATATGAGTTTTTAGCGAACATTAATATTTGGAATCATCTGTGACAGAACTCCACAGTAGCCCATGATGGGCCTCCACCTCATTTACTAAGTACATGTCACCTCAGATTGTTTCTCCCTGTTCACTGAGGTAATGAAGAAAGCAAGAGGGAGGTTTAGCTTAAGAAAACTCATGGCTAGGATATGTACATTGTTAAACAATTTGATAATAAAACAGTTCACTTTGAAAGTATGCTGCTCTACTATACGTGCATGTTAGCTTACATAAGGGAAGATGTTAAATTCAAGATTAGGTTATTTTTCCTAGTGATGAAAAATAAAAAGCACAAGTGAATGAGTTCATTTTTTTAAATTAATAAAAGAAACATTTTTAAAATTAAAATTGGCTTATTTAATTACTAACTTCTAAGGTAAACTGGCTTAGAGAACAGTTATAAAACAGTTGAGTATTCGTCCTCCTTTTCCTCTCATTTATTTCATTAGTATATGATATCTAAGTGTTAAAAAAAATGTGAAGTTTGACAGCTGAATCTGATTGTCATGAATCATGTCTTTTGAGGCTTAGTCCATTTTTGTATAAAAATTTACGACACTAGTAACTAATGTGACCAGTAGTCATTTTTTCTTTCCACAGTCACTTGCAGTACGGTAAAATTAAATGACCAAGAGATTCTTTCAAGCAAAGGTCACATGCATTTCAGGTTCCCAGAGCTGATATATTTAATAAAATGTCCACCATTATTAGTAGACTAAGTGCCACACCATATTACTTCCTTTGGGTATCTTATTTCACTGATTGTCTTGATGGTTGGTTTGTAACTATAACACCAGCAAATAGGTAAATACACACACACACACACACACACACACACACACACACACACACACTCCACTCATACAAAATAAAGCAAAAACATGATGTGTATTTTATATATTTGAGTCAGGATTTGTGAAATAGTATCATATCAAAACAGATAATATTCAAATGTTGAAGCTGATAAACAGTCAAGTTAGCAGAGTCTTCTCTAAAAGGATATATAAGCAAAAGCATCCTCTTTAACAGTAAGGTAAGGCTGTTTATTTTACCTTCGCTTTAATATTTTAAGCAAATACCTTGTGAAAGAATGTAAATTTTATGCGAATCTCGGGAAAACATAAGACCTCAAAAAAATTTCAAGCGTCTGAGCCTCCGCTCTCCTCCCAGGTACTTTAGTTACTGATTAATACTTTAGTTACTGATTCATAGCTTCATCCCTTCTCCTATGCAGATAAAATTCCTTTGGTACATGATTTTTAGAAAAATTGCCCCTTAACAACAAAATATTTTTGAATTCTTATACATGTTTGAGTTTTTCCTTTTGCAAGTATTTTATGTGATCTTTTGTTTCCTTTACAGATAATGGCTCCTTCTCTCTGAGTTGCAGATGTGGTGGAACATATAGTGTTTCCAAGGAGGAAGCAAAAGAAGTTACTCTAATTTCTTGTGATACATGTTCACTAATTATAGAACTCCTCCATAATAGCTGAAATTGTTCACTCAGTGGTTTCTTTCACTGTGTATACAAACATGTTGAGGAAAATCCAACTTTGTATAAGAAGTAGGATTTTTTTTGTGTGTCTGCTCATATTCTTTAGAGAGAAAATATATGATTGTCAAACAAACACCACTTCAGATTCATAGAAAATGCTTTTCTATTTATAAGGTATATTTTACAGATCACCAAGAAGGGGGAACATGACCCTTTATTGTTGTTCCTTTTTTCAGTATAAAATAAGAATTTTTCTTTTTTAAAATAAGCTATCCCCTCTCTTTAATGAGTCACAGGATCATCATTTTTCTTTACAGTCACTTTATTTTCAATCATAGAGGATCTTTCTAGCTGGTAAAGCTATAGGCCTTCTAGTGGCAGTTGTAAAAAAGACAACTTTGGAGTCAGATGACCGCTATCTTTGCTTTGTTTTCAGATTCTTCATGTCACTGTATTAATTAGAATATGTTCTTCAGCACTACCATCCTCAGCTTTAAATGTGATTTAGGAAATGATACTTAAAATAATTTGAAACAGGTTTATGGTTTCAAAGTATTAAAATAGAATATTGATGCCAATATTTATGAATAAAGAACAAGTGCATTGCTGGTAGGATAAAGTAATTTTATGATCTTAATCTTTAATACTGATACTTAATATTTTAATTAAATTATTTAAAATTTAATAATGATACTAAAATCGACTTTAATAGACAAGATTTTATTTTTCTATATATTTCATATTCTATGTACAGCTCATTTAAAGAACTTTAAGGGATCCTTTGGGTAATCATTGAAACTTTTTCACTTCAAATGCCAAACCATGTGACATTTTTATTATAACAAACTCTGGTGTTTACTGTTGCCTTGGACTGAAAAAATGAAACCAGTTACTACTCTGACTTGTAAAGGTTAGCTAAAGTATGAGGCATCTTCAAAAGGAGAACTTTCATTTTATGTCTAGAACCAAAAAATTCAGTGAGGTAGTCATCCAAATTTCCCTAAAAAATATATGTATTATCAAAATTTAAATAATTTATTTGGAATTTTCTATCCATATATTTTGAACTACTTTATCTTCCAGAGTGTGTGATGAATTATTAAAAATAACGCTGAATAGTAAATAGTTTATTAGTAAGTACATGGTTCCAGTCACAATAAGAAATTCACTTGAACAGGAGACAATAATTCGATCAAAAGAACAAATGCTGGCTAATCATCAGAAAATCTGTGGCCATTAGGGCTGTCACGTAGAAATCCAAAATCACTCAGAGGCCATATCTGTGAAGTCAAAATGTGATTGAAGGTAATTAATGAAAGAGATATATCATCAGCATTGCATTCCTTATTTCATGTATCCCTCTTCTCTATGCCAAATAACTCCACACTTCCTTATTTTTCTGTGAGCAACAAATCTTCTACACAGAATTGGAAACTTTGTATATGTGTATACATACTTATGTGTGTGTGTATATACATATAGTGTATATATATATATGCATATATATACACGATAAAGTTTGAAACATTCAAATATATAAGAAATTATGTTTGTAGTGTATGACTGTATATCTGTGTTTTCTTTACTACCCTCAAACAGGAGTTAACTATAAAATGAGTACTTGAATTTAACATGTTTAAGTATAAAGAATCTTGTAAAGTATCCAACAGCCCCTAGTATTCATGTTTGTATAATAACTGCATGTACAAAAATGAACCTATGAAAACAGTAATTTTTCCTAAGGTTTATATATTTACTATACTACAGTGAGTCAGTTCTCATGAATTAGCTGTAATATCCTTGCATTAGATAGTTTAACTCTTCTAGAGTTAAATGCAGAGTAATATATGTATAGGGTATGAATATGGTTATAAAAGTTGTATGACAGTAAATTTTGGAAGATTCAAATTAAAGGTATTTTATACTACAAAAAAGGTAGTTTGAACTTTATAATTATAAATGTAAATATATAATGTAATTATTCTCATCAAGGGAAGTTATAAATGCCAACTTAGTCATAAAATGTAGTTATTGCAACAGTCCACTGGCAGCCTAAAGATTTCAAAGTTTATTTTCAAAAATTTTTTACAGTTAAGAAAGCCTACATTTTAATCAGAAAACAGTACCTTAAATAAGATACGTCCTCTTATTAATCCATATGGAATAGGTCCATAGTACCTGGAATCTGTAGAATTTTGTAGATTATCACCTTCTAACCAAACATGACCCGTTGGCACCTATAATAAGAGAAGAAAACAGCCCCTTTACAAAATAAAATAGAAAACAAAACTGGGGTACTAGAAATAAAAAGGTCTTTTAGATTAGGGAGTAATGTCCTAAAGTTGTCTTTTACAAAGTAGATCTGTACATTATAATTGCATCTTTGCTTCTATTCTTGCACAATAAAATAACTGTACTAAATATGTGCAAGTGATATTAGAATTTCAACTATTTGAAAGACCTATCTTTTTTGCCTTATGGTTCCCAAACATTAATTTGCTACACAAACCTCAAATTTGAATTCTAAAAGCTCCGTAGTATGACAGGGTCATTAATGCAATAGACTTCAAAAGAGGTCATTAGGATGCTGACTGAAAATGTGCTCTCCTGTCTCAGCCACAGCATAAGCAGAGCAGCCACTCAGCAACATCCTGGGGGCAGTACCAAGGCCAGACCTATTAAAAGGCTGATGGTGAACTAAGTAGTAATTGATTGTGACATCAATTACAAATAATCTCGTCATTTTATTGAAGCAGCCTTGTCAGAATTCTAATTAAGATGCCTGTTCTTCCTTTGTACAGGCCATATCTTTCATGCACTATAGTTCAATAATGACTATCAAAACCTAGAAGAACCTATTACAAAATCATCAGTGATAAAATTAATGATGGTGACCTTCAACTAAATGAAAAAACCCTTTCAATATGTTGTATATATTAACTGGTAAATAACATAAGTTTAATTTTTTACTCAATCAAATTCAGCATATTTAGAACAGGATGTTACTTTGAAAAAAAAAATGGCTTCAATGATATGAGACATTTGCCCATCAATATCTTTTCAACATACACGTCATAAATTATTATCCAACAGCAATCATTACAAAGCAGCATTTTAAAAGTTTTTACAGTTTTTGCTATCCAACCAAGTTGGATTATTGGCCAAACCAAAATGTATTCTCATTGTTCTTTTACTTGGGACCCATATATGAAAGAAAATGTTTCTATTGGGTATAACAATAAATGACTGCATTTTTTTTTTTTAATGTTGCAACTAGGAAAAAAGGAAACAACTTTTAGAGCAGTTTTAGGTTCACAGCACAATGGAGGCACAGAGATTTCTCATACACCTTCTGCCCCAACTCATGTAGAGCCTCCTTCATTATTGACATCCCCCATCAGAATGGCATATTTGTTAGACTTGGTGAACCTATACTGACACATCACAATCACCCAAGTCCATAGTTTATGAGTTCAGTCTTACTGGTATACAGCCTGTGGGTTTAGGCTAATGTATGACATGAATCCATCACAGAAGCAGAATATTTCCACTTTCCTTACAAAGTCTTGGCGATCTGTCTATTTAAATTTCCCCTACCTTTCCAAAATACTTTTGGAAACACAAATTTAAATAAGCATGTTAAAATTAACTATATTAAACTATATAATTTTAGAATATGTAGAAATATTTGCCAAAGTCTCCAAGTTAATTATTTTCATTTAAATACACTTAAATGCTAGATTCGTATTTGTAGAGCATGAACCTAAGTTTGCTGAAATAATATCCACTACAGGTAAGATCAAATCAGTTTTATAAGGGTAACTATTTACAAGTTCTAGAGCCAATAATAAAATTAGTTCCTACCTATATAATAAGTGGGTTTATGTGCAGTGAAACACAAGTTGTAGAACAAAAAAGGAAGATTAGGAAACAGCATGTATAGATATGGCTTTTTGGTGTGATTTTTAAAAATTCATTTGATCTTTCAAGCAACCTGTGAAATACTACTGATATTTAATAGAAGTAGATTCAAATATGGAGCTAACTCCTACTTACTGGAAATCCATACATCCTCATACTGCTCATCTACTTACACATCCTCCCCCCTTAATTGGTTTTAATTTCTAGTTTCAGTTACTCATGTTCAACCCATCTGAAAATACATGTAATAAATACTGTAAAAACCCATACTGTTCACCTTTTATAAGTGTTACATTATTCTATTACTATTGTTGGTAATCATTCTGTGCCTAATTTATGAGCTAGATTTATATAAAAATTTTATATATATATGAATAATATGGTTCAGTGTAACCTGTGACTTACAGGGTCTTGGAATGTCTCCACCCCCCCCCATAAAATTAATAAAGGAGTAAAATCTACATCTCAAGGACATTTAATACCAAGTATACAAATTAAGGAAATGGCCTCTTAATTAGAGTAATTTTAACAAGAACTTTTCAATAAATAAGACCTTTAAGTGTAGGTCTTAAAATTGAAGCAGTCATCTTTATTGACCTGCTTTTTTCAATTATTCAGTTACCCCGTAAAAAAAAGCCTGTGATGTCTGAAATTATTTTTGAAGCAACTGTTTTTGGTATGGTGAGAGTATGCACTTTAAAATTCACCTTACAGAGTTAACATTTTATAGAGTAAACTACACTCATTTAAAGTTTTGATACCAACTTTGAAAAATGTGCATACCTTGGGCCCGGGCACGGTGGCTTGACCCTGTAAGCTTCAGCCTATGAAGCGGCTGGGGCTAGGGATCGCAATTCGAGTCCCGCCTGGGCCCTGTAGCGAGACCTAGTTCCAAAAAAAATAGCCTGGCATGGTGGCGTGTGCCTGTAATCCCAGCTATATGGGAAGCTGAGGCTGGGGATTGCTTGAGTCTGGTACGCCGGGCAACGAGAGCCTGTGGTTCCACGGGCAAAAATAGCGAGACCTAGTCTCAGAAAAAAAGTGCATATCTTGTAACCACCAACTACAGTCTAGATATGAACTTAGATGGTGTCAAAAAGTTCTCTTATTCCAGTATACCTACACTATCTGTTTAGGCAAGTAGTGATTTACCCTGTTACTAGAGACTAATTTTACTTCTTCCTAATTTCATGTAATGAGATTTACAACACATTTTTTGTCTGATTTTGATTCAGCAATTTTAAAAAATTATAACCATCATTCAGTACAGTAAAGGACAACAACTTGACAATTATTGGCTAAATATGTTGAAAGGATTCACTAAAGAGATAGAATTATGAAATTAAGTTACATAAAAATAAATGCTGCAATTCCATTATACAATAGGTGGGGGAAAATGCAGTAGAGAAAACAGAGGCAGAGAAATATAAGGGGCTAAAAAGGTAGGAGAGTAATCAGCATTTTTAATAGCAACCCAGAAATTAAACTGGAAGTCTGCAGTTACGCATACTGATTCCTCTAACCTTCAATACTGATTAGGTAATGGCAGAGCAAAAGTAAAAATAAATCAAAATTTTCTGTTTGGGCAAATCTTCTGTTTTTTTGGTTTGGTTGGTTGTTTTTAATTAACAATTAAGTTGAAATCACAACTCATTTTAGTTCTTGTCTAACGATGGGGACTAACAGTCAAAAAAAGTTATTGCTATATCCAATTTAAGAGGTAGATGCAACTAGAATGCAGGACAAAGCACCTAGTGAAGACCTCTCCTCCAAAGTTATTAAAAATCAAGTAATTGCTTATTCAGTATTTTAGTATTTGAACTAAATGATTAGAAACCTTCCTGGCAGATAGGAGACATAAGCAGCGAAGAGTGTCAAAACAAAGAAGATACAAAAGTTTAGTAAGAGAAAAGAGTTTAATGAAGCCTTGATGGTTTAAAGGAAATTATATGGAAACTTCATCCTAATTGCTTTTCATGTGACATGCTTTAAAGAGTCTTTTAAAAACATAAGAAACAATGGATAGGGAAGGAAACCCTACTAAAACCCTTGAGAATTTACACAATTCTTATTCTACAGGAAAGCATTTGGTATAAGGTATAGTTGTGTACATGAACAATTTACAATATATATGCATATATTTAATCTGAATGATGTGTTATATACAAGTCTTTACAACTTTTCCTAAAAGTTAAAACGATTCTGATTTAGCAATTCCACCACTAGGTACCTACCCAAAGTATACAAAAACACATTGGAAGGGACACATGTATACTCCTACGTTCATTGCAGCACTATTTTCAATAGCCAGGTTATAGAAACAACCTAACTGTTCAACGACAGGTGAGTAGATTAGGTAAATGTGGTATATATACTACTCAGCTATTTAAAAAAAGAAAGAAAAAATCTTACCATTTACAACAATATGGGTGAAACTGGGGGTGATTATGCTAAGTAAAATAAGTCAGATTAATAAAGGTAAAATGTTAGGTAATTTCACTCATGAATGCAAAGAAACAAAGCAAACCCCAGAAATCTGACTGCAGAGTTGAGGCTGCCAGAGGTGGGAGAGTAGGTGGTTAAGAGTAAAGGGTAGGGAAAGGGGGTTGGAGGTGTCAATGGACAATGGTGGGATATTAAAGGTGGTGGGCTACTTCACACAGCTGAAGAATTATGAATCTATATATTCCTAAATCATACACAATAAACTGTTACCTCAATAAAAATTTTTAAATGTTTAAGTTCTTTAGAATTCAAAATGCATAATCTGTTGTTTGGCATGTTAGATTCTTGACAGCATTGGTACCAGCATGTTCCATTGCAGCCCAGTTCCAGTCACTGTTTGCCAACTTGTTACAACAGAAGTCCAGCAATAGGTAGATAAAGTCCAGGAAAAACTATGCCATGTGTTTCAACTGGAGACCCTGAAATAAGTGAAGTTAGAGCCATTGAATAAATGTCACTTAAAGGCAGTCTTTTGGCTGTTTCTTACACAATGGCACTTTCTTTTTGAATTCTCTATTTTCTGTCTCCCCTCCTTTTGCAGCAACACTAGCAGGTGAGTCTCCACTGGGGTTTGCCCTATATATAGAAATGACACCACTCACGATAGTTTCCATGGTGTCAATGGGAAGTCAGTGTTCCTCTGGTTTTCCATAACCATATTTGTCTTCCCCAGCATCAGGAAGATTAGAATACGTATTACCATGTTTAACAACATTTGCTATCTTTCTGTAAATTTCATTTAAGGGAGCTGGGGACAGGTAACTTTAGGGAAAGTGAGATATACCCTATGGGAGGGTCTATAAGGACTCCCCATTGATAGGGATCATTGTCAACTATTAAACTTGCTGAAAACACTTCTACTGGGTTTTTGTTCAATTCTGCCAGGTGCCTGCACAGCAGCAGTGCTGACCATAACTTCATCCTCCTCCCAGACAAGGGTCCTGGGTTGGCTGTAGGCTCAGGAGGTATGCTGGAATTGGGTGTGTTGAGCCCAGAACCTCCAACACAGAATGCTGGGGTGGTGGTAGTAGCACCCTGATGCTGGTGCAAGTATGCTCAGTTCTTCTCACAGTGCCTCCTTTGTCAATGTTTTAATACGTATGTTACGTATTCCTTCTTACTGCTGAGTAGCAGTCCATGGTAAATCACAATGTTTATCCATTGTGATTGGAGATTTCAGTTGTTTCTCCTTGGATTACAAATAAGGCACTATTAAAAACTGCATGCAATATTTTCAGTAAATACCTGTGGGAAGAATTTCTGGGTTCAAAGTGACTAATACCATCTAATCCGCCCTAGAGCAATGTACAAGTCTTGTTGTTCCCCAATATTGGAGTTTTCAGTTTAATTATTTTATTTTTGCCTACTTAAAGCACATTGTGTTTTATTTGCATTTTCACTTGCACTTCTCTCATAAACATTTTTTAACTACATGAAATATTTTGCCCATTTCTAAGATGGCTTGTCTTTCTTACCTTGAGTCCTTTACATAACTTAAGTTCTTTTGCCAGGTAATGCAAGTATTTCCTCTCAGTATGTGAACTGCTTTTTTTATTTTCAAAACATCTGAAAAGCAAGTGTCTTATGTGGCTGAGGTCTAATTCATTTTTTTTTCCTATTATGCTTAATGCAATTCTAGTACTAACATGTTTACCCACCCCAAATCATGAAAATATGTCCTATATTTCTGACAGGTTTTATATTTTTAGCTTTATGTTTATATGATTCATTTTGAGGTAACGTGTGGTGTGAGTTATTTGTTCTTGCATCTAGTTTTTGTTCTTTCTCTTTTCTTTGGAATGAGTATTTTTTGAGTCCTGTTTTTTTGCCTCTATTGGTATATTTGTTATACATCTTATTTTTCTAATGATGGTGCTACATTTCATAGAATATACATCTTTAATCATAGTATTTAATATCTTCAACATACTATATCACTTTATATGTTATGAGTTTATAACAGTATATTTTCATCTCCATTTTTACCACTGTTCTTTTAGCTATAATTGCCAAATATTTTACTTCTACTCATTAATCCTACAGGAAACTATTATCTTCTGTTTAAACAATGTTAAAATTATTTTAAAATGAAGACTAAAATCTTATTTTTATACACATTTGATATTACCAGGGCTTTATATACTTTTGTGAATTCAAATCTCCATCAATTTTAGTCTGAGAAACATCCTTTTCCATTTCTTACGGTATCTGAGAATGCTGGCAATGAATTTTCTCAACGTTTATTTGTAAATATATTTTACTCTGATATTTTGAAAGAGATTTTTAATGGATACTGGATATAGAGTTCCAGATTAGCTGATTTTCCTCCAATATTTTAAATATTTCATTCTTTTGTCCTCTATCTTACTCAGTTTCTGGTGATAGAAAAGAAGAAATTCCTCATGCTCAGACTGTATGCAATGTGTATTTTTCTCTGGTAGTTTTGAAGATTTTATCACTCTCTGCAATTTGATAATGATGTCACCTGCTTTGACTTTTCTAGAGCCAGAAATACTTTCTAAACTTGTTGGATCAATTTTGGGCAAAAAGTACAGTGACTTGCTTTCCCACCTACTGCTGAAGGGTTTCCATAACAAGTATGTTGATCTGATCAATACTGTCCCTTGAGTTAGTGAGGCTATTCATTTACCCATAGATTTTTCCCTTTCCTTCAGTTTCTGTAACTTTCATTGCCATGTTTTCAAATTCACTAATCTTTCCGTTTGCAGATTTTAATCTAATGTAAAGACCATACCATGTATTTTTAAACTATAGAAATTTCACCTAGTTCTTATTCATATCTACCATTTCTTTTATTATGTTCATTTCATTATTATGTTCTGTGTCCTTAAAAATATTTAGACTTAGTGTTTTAGAGCATACGCATGTCAATTCCATGATCTATTTAACTGATTTTTCTTTAGGGGTTATAGTTTCCTATTTCACATATCTTGTATTTGTGCTTGAGTTGGAAATTCATTTGTTAAGAGGACTGTATAATTACTCAGAAAATTATGAATGCTAATGGATTCTGTTGTTTCCTTGGAAGAGTTAAATTAGCTGTGAATCAGTTTACCCCATCAAAGGTTATTTTTCAGCTTATTAGGCTGGATCTATATTACACTGTGCTCTAAGGACTATGTCAGCCATACTAATAAGGCATGATATTCCAGTGTCTGTACTGAATGCTCTGGACTTTCGGTGAGATCTCTCTACTCTGAAGGGTCAGAACCTCAATGTCTCTCAGCCCTATGTTAGTCCTGGAAATTGCTTAGCTACCTACTGGTTGATTTTTGCTTGGAATCTAAGTTGCAACATAAATAAGCACAATTTAGTATTCAGTCCACAACTAAGGGTATACCTGTGTAGATTTCTGGAGTTCTCTGTAATTCCCTGGTAGTTTGCTCATTAAATCCCAACCTCTTAAACTTCCATCTAGAGCAATCTGTCTCAACTCAGCAAAACCACTGTGCTTTGTTTGAATTTTCCTTCCTTAGATCATCAGAAAACTTCCTTTAGGCAGAAGTTGGAGCAAGGACAGGGCATGCCTTGTTTCTCTTCTCTCAGGGATCTGTCTTATATTGCCTATGGAGCAACCTGTGGAAACAACTGTTTCACGGTTTTGTTCAATATTTTTGTTATTCAGTATCAGGAAGGCACAATCAGCAATAAAACCTCCATTACTACCAGATGATGAAATCATCAAATCATCAAAATTTAAAGTAGTTTTTTTTTTAAACTTTATATACTTATAACTATATGAAGGAAATCCTTTTGGTGAAAACTTAAATCTTTGATCCAAGTAAAATTTTTATTTGGTATCTCTACCTTGTGTACCTTTCAGTGGCATCTACTCATCTAGGTGTTTGTGTTGCCCTTTCCCTATCAAAATCTCTAGAAAAGATCTGCCAAATTCAACATACAATTCTGTATAAAAATAAATCCACTAAGATATATAGTTGGTATCTCAAAGTTGGTAACAATATAAATATTTCTCAGTAGGCAGAAGTTAAAATATAGTTTATATGTCTGATATAGAGATATATATTTTTAAAGGCTAATGAAAAGATTTTACATGACAATAGTAACTAAAAGAAGTGCAGGGCAATGTTCACAAGATTTTCTTAAAAATAAAAAGATTTTAAATTTTAAATTTTTTAATTTTTTATTTTAAATTTTAAAAATTTTAAATCAGCGCATATTATTTCAATATATACATACACACACATATATATAATATATACTTAGCTGTTCTAGTGAAATGTAGCTTTTCAAAGAGAACACTATTCTGGAACAGGTTAGAAAGAGTTTGGATTTTTTTAAAAAGGGTTTTTTTTTGCCACTTTTAAGGAGAGGTACAACTAGTCCAGATAGCAGTTTTTCTTTCTTATTTTTTAAATATAAATCATGACAGCAGTTAGCAATATTGTTACCAGACCTCTGAATGACAAAATTATTAGTATAGCTAAGAACTCATTTAATTAAATACATAAAGTGTATCTTCAGTATGGGTCTGAAACTGAAAACCTGACCTTTCTGGCATGGAGTCAGGCATGGAACAGAACACTTTTCCTTTCTAACTCAAAACACAGTTATTCTCTGTTGGATTAACCTACTAATTATCACTAAATTGAAAATTCAAACCAGATAAGCGAAAAAAACTGTGGCAATACTGTAATAAGATATTAACATTTATTTTTAAAAAACTATTATAACTTTCCAGGTTAAGTGGATTTTATTTTAATGCATCTATAATAAATGTTTTGCAAACGACTAAAAATGGAAATCCTGAGTTCTTTGCCTTTGCTCATTATTTCTCATGACTAAAACTTTTAATAGTTTCTTTTCCTTTTTTTATACTTTTGTAAACCTACCATGCCCAAGTTGAATGAATACATGCAACTGAGTAAGAATATGTGAATATGTATTTCAACAAATGCCATATGGAAATTTTTTATTTTGCTCAAATCTTAATTTTTTAGGATCTCAAATACAGGTAGCTGTAGAGCTAAATCTTAAAGCATTCAAATAACCCTTAAATAATTCTTGTTTTTGCTTTCTACGTCAGAGGTTTATTTCCTAAACGATGATAAAACATAATCTCAGGACTGGACAAAAGAATCAAGCTTCTAGTTCTCAGCTATACTTACCGAAGTCTAGTTAAGTGCCTCCTTTATAGTACAAGCAACAAATGTAATTGCCTCATGGCCTGCGGGTGTCCGTTTAACAAAGGAGGTTTTTGTGAAATAACCCACAGGTGTTACCTTTCTTGATTCAAGTGAAATTTGATGAAAGAGTCCACATGATCAAATAACACATTTACTAAACTATAATCAAACTCATTTATTTGATTAGGCAAAGCAAAAGGTAAGGCTAAATTAAGATAAAGTTCTGACTGAAGAGTAAGATATCTATATTTAACCTTTCAAAGGCTTCAAGAAACAGAAAATCCCAATAATGGATTAATTTTTAATTAACCCTTTATTTGCCACATGTTAGCATTTACAACCAGCAAAGGTAGGGTGCATACCTCCCCTACTACATCAGCTTCTTTAATGGTTCTAAAATAACTGCAGATGAAAAGGAAACAACAGATAGTGGCGAAATAAAACACATAAAGGCAAGGAGAGAGTTATTTAGGGAATCCCCTTTGACAGGATCATGTATTTTTCCTGAACTATACAGAAAGAGGAAAAGCATATAGATTTTATAAAAACAACAGGAGAAAGTACTTATTTTCAACAAAAGAAAATGGGACTGACACAACACTGTAAACTTAAAAATCTTTCATTTTCTACATGTATTTTAAAGATTTTATTTGATGTCTAATGAAATGATAAAGGCAAATAAATGTTTTTCCTGCCCAGGAAAAAAGTCTATATGGTGAATGTAAATTTACTGCAGTGACTTATATATGATCTTTGTGACCTATATGATCTTTCCTATATCTTATTATTATCTTTCAGATAAGCAAGACCATATCAAATTATTCTATCATTATGTGTCTAATGCTTATTCTACCTAACCATGATTTATATTACCAAAACAAAGGCATAGTAAGATGCTACGCACACAAACTACTAAAGAGAAATTCTGGAAGATGAAATAAATTATTAAATGCGTAGTTTTACAAAGAACTTCATGAAATCCAGTCTTCTGATTTCACGCAACACCAAAATTAGAAACATCATCAGTAAGTAAGTCTTTGCGTTTATCCTTCCTTTGTAGGAATAACAAAAGCTATAAACAAACATGTGAAAAAATGAAGAATTAAAACCACCAGAAGCAATCAAATAGAAAAACTTTTAAGAGCACAAAACTAAGAAAATGTTAATCTTTAAATTAAAATAATGGATTTGTCCCAACATGTGAGTTATGGGTATCTTCAAAAGTAAAACTCAAGGCAGTTTCTCTAATATTCTGTGTTCACTGACATTCTCAGCACACCACCTTGACCATATTTGTCTATCTGAGCTAAGGTTATTGGAAGATGTGGAGTCCTGAAGGAGGTGCTCCCAAGTGAATGGCAAATGGACTAACACAAGGACCAGGCACAGTACTATTAGTACTCTGATTATTTCAATGGGTACTATTTCTATACACTCCTGCTTGTTTTTCTCCTCACTTAAATTCCAACTCATTACACTATCTGAATCATTCATAGGAATTGTTATTGTCCTTTCCTGCTTAAAAATGGAGCTATCTTAGTCACATAGCCAATTATCATCAAAGAAGAATTTACACCAAAGTTCCAGTACACTACACCTATATAGCACTGGTGTGGGGGTAATGAAGAGGGATGCTTTTCACTAAGAGGTTCTCTTTCATTACTGAGCTTTTCCCTGCTAAGTAGGTTCAGAGCTTAGTCTAAAACTTGCTCAGTCTCATAGCTATTGCAAGCTAAGCACCTTCATCTTCTCCCTAAGTACTCAATACCTTCAGAGTCTGAAGAGAAATCTCTGCAGGGTTGTTTAGGATGGTGGTTAAAGATTTAGTCCACAAAAATCATAATCCTGTGTTCAAGAAGCAGTTCAGCCACCTACGAGTTAAGAACCTTGGACGGGCTACTGAACCCTTACTCTATAAAACTGGGAAAAATAAACGTCTTAAAAAAAAGAGTTTGAGAACTAAACAAAATAACATATATGGCTGCTGGAACCCGGTAAACACTCACTGAATATTAGCAGTTATCAGCAGTTGCCCCCATTGCTAGTATAAATGATGTCTGCTGGGTATTCATTGTTCATGGTCTCCTTTGCAGTCTACCTATCTACCCAGTTTTTTATGTGCTTTGCAATTTTATTTTGGTATGATTTGTGTTTATATTCTTTGTAAACAGATACTCTATTTTTAGACTAGGCTCTAAAAAAGTGTCATTTTATATTTTCAATTTAAGAACATGAACCTTCATTTTAACATAGCTTGATGTATATTCTGGTTCTCATATACCAGACGATGACCCTAATTTAATGAAATACAAAGTATTTCAAAGAGTAGTAAAATAAAGTGGTATGTCTGTAATCGAAGAGTTTTCACCTACTCTAAGAAAAAGACTAATAGTTGTACAGAAGATACATTCTATACAAAACATGTACTAATATTTTACCACCAAAATTTGGATTTCAGGATTCCAAATAATTCTTCCCAAAGTCAAAACTCTTTGACTTACTTTTGGCAGTTTCCCAAAATACAATACCGAACTCTCCTTTCCATACCTTCTGTATATGCTGCTTGCTTTGGTTAATTTCTACTTATTCCTTAGAAGATCAAATTCAGCTTCACCTCCCCAACTTGAAATAATCCTACCCACTCCAATCTGGATAAATATCCTTTTTTGTCTTAAAGCACTTTGTATGTAATTGTTATGCCATACTGTAATTCCTTGTCTGCTCATCCAACTTGACCACTAGCTGCTAAGATTGTACTATCCAATCTGATAGCCTATAATAGCAAAAGAGGCTATTAAAATTTACAAATTATATAAAACTAAAAATTTAGTTGTTTACACAAACTAGCCAGGTTTTATGTGCTTCAAAGGCACATGTGCCTTGTGGCTACTATAAAGGATGACAGAGACACAGAATATTCCATTCTTACAAAGTTCCCTCAGACAGCGCTGTAAGAAGGGTTGCAATCTACCATGGTGCTGGTCCTCAAGTACTCAATAAATGTGTGTGGAATTAATGAATGCCTGAGTAAATATAAGCAAAAGGAACTCTGTGAAGTTAATGTCTAACAAACTTACTCTATCCCTCCTGAAGGTCATTTACGTCTTCTCAGCCACCCCAACCTTCCTGGCCCCATGTGTGGTGATTCTGGCTACCCCTGAAGACCAACCTCATTAAGGAAGATGTCTGAATGCTGGGACTGGTTTGGGGTTGGGTACACCTGAGTTAAAGTCAGAAGTCTTTATCAACCTAGTTCCCTATTTTGACTTTTTTTTTTTTAAACATAGGAAAGTCGGGTCAAATTTCAAGTCTCTTCAGAAACAGGTTTCTCTAATCCTTCCTGGTTTAGAGATTCACACACACAATGCACAGGAAATAGAGTAGAATCTTTAATTGCATTTTAGATTTTTTAATCATACCCTACAGTTTTAAGCACTCTGTCACCTTGTTGGTTCTGCATGAGTATTTAGTGGCGATGCAAGCACTTGCTTTGCTAACTAAAAGATTCTTTAATTTTATTAAAGCAGTTATGAAAATTTAACCAAGGAAAAAAATATTTTCACATGTTTAGGTGAGCAGTATAATGACTAGAAATACCAATATTTTATTGTTATTTACTATGCTTAGCTGTTTAATATGTACATCTTCTTGTGGGTGTTATCTTCTCCTTCACTGTTATTTTGGGTAGAGAATAGTTTAATAGTGAGACTAGGGAGGAAAATCTGCCAATACTGGAATAGATGAAGTCTCCATCCAACCACAAATATAATTGCACATGACTATGGTAAGTGGATCAGAGCGTAACTTCCTGCTGAGATCACAAGATAAGGAAGTTGCCTTGCTCACTAGACCAACACCCCTTACATTCCTGCTTGACAGCTTTCTGCGTTCTTATCATGATCCCCATTGGGGACACTGGAGGGCTCTTGGTATATTTTGAGTACATTTAATGTAAGTGACAGATTTTCAAGAGCATGTAATTCCAGAAAATGGGAATTCATTGTTACCACTGGATCTAACTACCCAGAGGAAGGAAGAACTTGTGAGGAAAACAAGAGGCAGAAAAAGGTCAAGGCAAGGCAGAGACAACTGAGACCCTCATCCTTACAATTCCAACAGGACACCAGACAGACTCTCCTCTTTGAAGTGGTCTTCCTGGAGCTCTATCTTTTGCTCTTTCACTTTTAATAGATTACAGTATTCTCAGTGACACTCATGGTCTTGAGTTCTCATTGCATTCTTGAGTGAGATAGTCCCAAGGGTCCAACCTGTGTGCACAGGTGACAATGAAGCAAGAATGCTTTTATGGGGAAAGATTAAGTAGGACATAGAAACCTTACAATTTGAATTATCAAAATGGTAACACAAGATCTTTATTTGCTTTATTGCTTACTTCAAAAGACATCTGAACACATTCATACCTAGTCAACAACAGCTTTCCAGATGACCACTGATTTAGGTTAGGAAGCTACATAAAACTTGGACTATGTTCTCTTTAGTCAGAACCAGTATCTGATTTCAGACGTATACACTGAACAGCTGTGTAATAATTTCAGTCTTCTTAATGTCTCCCAGTTATTTCTAGGTAACTTTAAAGTATAGAAGTCTCATATAACTTGCTAATACAAGTACACATAGATTTGCATTTGACTGCACTGCATACCGCTTCTAGGAGTCATATCAATGGCACTGATTCCCCAACTTCTAATGATTACAATATTTTTTAGTAAGCAAAGTACATTAGTTTCAGGGAGACAGAAGACTGATGTTCATATGCATACATGAATATGTATATTCAAAAGTAGTAAAGACAAAATACTTTTCTATACATAAAATTTTATAAATTGCATATTATAGTATATATAAACTATATATAAATTGCATATTATAGTATATATATAAACTATAGTATATATATATAGTATATATATATATACTATATATATATATAAACTAAGATCAAATTCTTTTGAAAATGTCCAGAGAAAACATCAGAAAATGCTTAAGTTGTGGGAGCCTCAAAGACAATTCTTTAGTGCTAACATCTGAAGAAAACACCCTGGAATTGTAAACAAGAAGTCAAATTTATCTTCAGAATTGTGTTAACTATAGGATGAAAAAGTCACGTCATCTCCGCAGTGAACTTCATTTTAGCAAAAAAGTAAACATATTTCCTCTACATCAGCTGCAATCAAGGCATTAGCAGTATGCTATGATTGATTATCTCAGGAGCCGTTGCTGAGAAATGGATGTGTAGCACAGATTTTTATCACGATAGTCTGCAAAAAGCAAGTCCCTTGTTTAGATATCCTTGCTGTAATAAGTGACATTATTAGGTAGTTCTTCTATTTAAATGACATAAGGATTTCATGTATCAGCAGCTTATAATAAACAAGCCTTTTCAATCTGATGATTCCTCTCCCTACACAGAAGTACATTTTCTGTTTATAATACAAGTGGTAATAGAAGACCATATGGTTGTGACTTTTAGTTCAAGTAAATGACATTTAAACAAACAGAGAAACATCATTAGGATATTCAAGGATTTGAACTATAACCTAAATGCACAGTACACATTAAGGGGCTATTAGTGTTAACTAAACAAAGTGACTATTTTCTAATCCTGTTCAATTAGTGAGATTGTTTTTCAGTTTGCCAATCAGTTTTACTTAAATATTTTCCAATACACTGTAAAATAGCTTTATTACTGACATACTATGCCATTTCTAGTCCTCCTTTAAAGAACACTATACCACCATTACATCCTAAAAACATTTAATCAGTTCCCAAGAAAATGTAATTTTTCTACTTCTTACATTTCTGCAAATAGCAATGATATTGTTAATAACATACTCTATAATTTGAAAAAATGTAAGAAAATACCATATTCCTTCTTCATCTAGCATCATTCCCTAAAGTAACACACTATCTTTTAGTGAACATCATTTAACTCTGTGTATAACCTGGAATCTGGTATCAAGAATCAAAAAGCTTTAACTATTCTGATATTCTGATAAGTTAATAAAAGTAAAAAATCATTTTCCCCTAATAAGTATTTTTCCTTTAGCAACAGCAAAAGATTGCTATGTTTAAACTGTAGCAATATTCTGAAATCTCCATAACCATATTTTTACTAATATGTCTATTTCAACACACAGTGGGTACTATGGGTGAGGAACTAAGATTCAATAAAGAGAATTTAAACACCCAGGGATTTTTTTTTTTAAGTAATTCTTCATTTTGCAATATGGCAGACAGCAACACTGAAGATGTTACTATCAGTAACAATTTTACCATTGTTGAACAGCAACCAATAAATAGATCAACTTATAAAATCCATATGCTAAATATGTCCAAAAAACACATTTTCTACTGAAATGTAGAAAACTCTCATTGCCAAACAACCTAACTGGAAAGTACTGCATGTTTTAAGGGCAATAAAACCATCACAGCATTTCTGGGGCACCATACCAACCCTCAAATAAATGCAAGACAGGTCCTCAATTCCACCATTCCTTTAGGAGATTTAGTCTAAATCAAGTTCAAAGTACTCCAAAGTAGTAAATCAATTCAGAGGTGGAATTTTAGCCTACTTAGTAAAAGAGCTGAAAGAGAACATTCAATCCAAGTAGAAGTAATTTGGAGAAGGAAACATTTTTTCAGTATTCTGTACAATTGCATCCCATTATTTCTACAACTTTCACCTGGAGCTATATAAGATGGCCAGTTAGTCATACTGAGACAGACAGGCCCCTCAGCAGTGAGGTTCTGGTTTCATTGTCACGGAAGTGACTAAACTTTCAAGTCTTCTATAAAGACCAAAATGACCACACATTGACCAGTTCAGCAGCAACATTCAGTACAGTGAGCTACAGGAATACCTATCTCACTGAAAAATACTAATGTCATACACTTACTTAAGATCAAGTATACAGTAGAAAGTAATAATAATAGAAATTAAGTAAAAGTAACAGAAGAAAACATGGTTGAATCATGTTCATATATATATATTTGTCCATCTTTCCAATATTTATTTAAGATACCAAACCATATTTAGGTGCTGGAGAGAACCAGCCATGATCAAAATAAATCCCAGCTACCAAGAATCCTATATTCTAGACCAAAAGTCAGTAAAATTTTCTGTAACAGACCAGATGGTAAATAGCCAAAGCATTGTGATGCACATCATCTCTATTAAAACTGACCAAATCGGCTGGGTGTGATAGCATGTGCCTGTAATCCCAGTTACCTCAGAGGCTGAGGCTGGGATCGCTTGAGTCCGCAGGTTCGAGACAACCCTGGGCAATATAGCGAGACCTAGTCTCTTAAAAAAAAAAAAAAAAAACCTGACCAAATCTATGTTTTTATGCAAGTGGTCACAGACAATACATGAAAGTATAAGAATGCCTATATTCCAATGAAACTTTAATCACAGGAACAGGCTGCAGGAAGTAATTTTAGAGCCTTGCAAGCGATTGAAAAACCTATGGCTTTTTTTTTTTTTTTTTGAGATGGACAACCACTGAATAGTAATGATATCACTCTTAGAAAATATCATTAAAATGGTCACTTCAAGTAATCTGTAAAGAATAGTCAGTGTAGAGAGAGAGATAGAGGCAACAGTAGGAAAGGTGAAAGTAGAAGAGAGTTCAAGTTAGTGCAAGAAAAAAAGAGAAACTGAACTTGTGCTGCAGCCGAATGGTAGTGATCATGGCAAGAAGTAGTTTGATTCTGATTGTATTTAGCAGATATAATCATCCATGATTTGCTAGCGGATTAGATGTGGAGTAAAAGGGAGTCAAGAGTGATGCCAAGGTTTGTAACCCGAGCAAGACTGAAAACAACTTTGCTTAATGGGGAATGTGTGAAAAGAACTAGTTTGGGGAGAAAATCAGGTGTTTAGTTTTGCTAAGTTTGAGATGACCACTATATACTTCATGGAAGACATTAGGTAGAATATTTGAAATGATACTGGAGTCCAGGAAAGAGACTGTGGCTGATATAAATACCAGGAGTTGCTACTATTTAGAAATCATCAGACATGATGAGGTTACCTAAAATGTAAAGTTTAAAACATGAACTTGGTTACTCCAATGTTTGGAGGAATCAACAAAGGAAAGTCAAAAGAAGCAGAAGGCTAGGAGGAAACGCTTAACAACAGTGTCTCCAAAACTAAGTGAAAGAAGTTTTTAGGAACAATTATTTTGAAATTACTTGCAAACTAAGGACTAAAACTTGACCAGTGGATCAACAACAGAAAAGTCCTTGGGAACCAAGGACAAGACCTGTTTCAGTGAAGCAGTGGGGTAAAACTCAAAAACATGAGTTCAAGAGAAGTCCAGAGTGGAGTCAGCAAGTAGTCATCACTCTGCTTTATAAGAGGATGTGGTGTCGAAGACTTTTTGATGGGAGATTTTATAGCATATTTGTCTGCAGATAGGAAATTTTCTCTGTCAAAATGTTTAACTGTACAATTGCACTGTAAACTAAAATCATACAAGGGACTATCATACAATGTTATCCTCAGAAAAACTATAAACTGCTTTTCTTTGTCTCTTCATTAGCTCTATAAGAAAATTTAACTGTGTTTTCTAGTCTTGGCCCTACATTCCCTAGGGAAAGTGGAGACTACATTAAAGAGGCTTTTACATTTTTACATTATACTCTGCCTACTGTGCAGCTCAGCAGAAGACCAGTTTATTTTACATTTCTTTTTTCTTAAACCATTCCAGTTCCAAAAAGTGTTTTTTTGTTTTTGCAGATCAGCAGCTTCAAGCAGAAAACTGAAGAATTCCTGTAGCTATTCAAGATGTATGAGTTGAACACTATTTTGTTTGAGAGCCATAGATATAGCTCATACCCTAGTAGTCAATGCTCAGTCCGTAACCAAAGGGGAGAATCACTGCCCTCAGTGCTAAACAAGCATAAAACCTACCGCAGTAGCCCTTTATAGGGACTGCATGTATCCAAATGCTTAATGTAAAAAAATAAATCATGGTTTTAAGTGTTGCTTGCTACATGGACTTTTAGAACTTTGGAATGAATAAAATGGTTCCACATCACTTAACCAATGATCTGTTTATATATGTTTCTTGCCAACTTAAGAACAATGCTAGTTCTTTCATATGCTAAACTCTACATTCTAGGTTCCAAAGGACAATTTTGGAGTTTTACTTCTGAAATACCTAGTTAAGAAAATAAATGGGTTTTCTGTGGGGAGTTCTAATATTCATCATCTTTACTGTGCAGTTCAACCAAGACAGTAATATCTTTATCTTATAAACAATGATTTTCTAAGAGAAAGAGTAAGTAAGGGGAAGAAACCTATTTCATAAAGTACACACCAGTGTGCTTCTGAAATAGATGAAAATGGAACAAACACTCTGAAGGGAGAGACCCTGCAAACAGTATGGCTATCTTTTCAGAATATTCTAAACTTGGATGAATTTTAGTTATAAATCATCTGGATAAATGGAACACATTTGCTAAAATGGTCCCGTAATGGCTACACAAGTCTTACGGCTTGAATAACAGAGCCTGAAAAAGTTGGTTAAGTTAGGAGGGGGAAAATTTAAAAAACAAAAAACAAAAAACAAACCACTACCTTCTTTTGAAGAACCCTAAATACTCTCCTTATCAGAAACAGTGCCCTTTCTTTTGAAAAACATAATAAATATATTTAAAGGAAAGTATGATTAGATGAGCGAGGTATAAAAACAATAATTAGATAAGCAGAGAATGTTTGGGAAGATGTAGTGACACGGTAAGAAGTATAGAGTCTGGATGGAGTCAGGCTATTTGTGTTTAAATTTCAACTGTTCCTCTCACAAACTATTAAAAGTGGGCAATTTATTCAATCTTCCTGTAGTACAGTTTTCCCATCTATCAAATACCATTACTCCTTACCTACTGGATTGTTATCATGATGATTTAAAAAAATTCTTACAAAGAGTATCAAAAGCATCTAGTACAGAATAAGTATATGCTAGCAAGTGTCAGACAATATTATTACAATTTGCTGATACACATGTAAACATGTGAACCAAAGTGAAGTGAATTCAACTGGAACAAAACAGCAGTATCCTCTTGTTTATCTATTTACCAAACATTAAAAAAAGATCAATGATTTTTCCCTTAAATAAAATAGTCAAAAAAATTTTCACCTTACAGTATTATTACTTAGCAGAGATTTCATCTAAACTCCATGTCCTGACATTGCTCCCCTAATAACTTAAAAATACAACAAAAAATACAACAAAGGGATGGTGTTTAAGCAAGTAGTTTGTGAATGACATTGCTTATTTGTTTTATCTGTTGATAAAATTACTACTAGTATGAAGTATAGGCTTGTTACGAAATAAATTTAAAATGATTAACTTCCTTCTTAAATGATAATAGTAGATGAAACTATTTTGACAAAATTTGACACCTTGGAAGAATAAAAGGATAATGTGTCCACAACAAAGGTCAAAGGGAAACTGATTTCCAGATACCACCCTATCCTCTTCAACATCATCACCAGCTAACAATTACTGATATGTTTTACAATGCAATAAGAAATACCCAAACATAGGTGCAGTTGAACCATTGTGAATTATAGACAGCAAATAATATCTAATAGTCTACTGGTCAAACTTAGAGGGCAATTATAATTCAAAATAAATATCCAATAATGAAGACAATTTAACCCTTATTTATATGTTTACATTTGGGATGTAGAATTAAGACTAAATAATAGATGCAACATCTTTATTAACAATTTGGTAGTGACATAGAACATTTTTTTAAAAGGTCACCTTTTTTCCACAACATATCATATCATAGCAGTCATGTGACAGTAAAAGAAATAAACAAAAATTGTAGATATCTGTTCTTCATTCTTTCATTCCAATGTTCTCTCTCTTTTCTAACTGGATAGGCAAGTTGACTAGATCAAATGGTATGTGTAATTTCTATTCTAAAATTTTAAATATTTTAAGAATTAAACTTCAGATTTTATTTGATTTTTACCAGATTCTCCACTAACAAGTCAAGTCAGTTGAAAATCTTACCAAGAGCCCAGATTGCATTTAGTTGCAAGAATCCTCTAATCTATGACAGTTCTTCAATCTTTCCTTGTTTTTTATGATCTTATATATTTAAAGAGTATTGGGTAATGTTGTAAAATGATCCTCGAATAGGGGTCGTCTATGTTCTCTCATGATTAAACGAGGTTAAACTTTTTTTACAAGAATACCACCAAAATGATATTCCCTTCCCCGTACTTCAACTCAAGGATTAAATTATGTGATATGTCTTATTATTGGTAAAATTAACCTAGATTATTAAGTCAAAGTGATATCTACTAAGTTTCACTTCTGTTACTAGTTACTAGTGTTCCTTTTGTAATATTTTACAAGAGATACTTTGAGATATGCAAATCTACTATTTTTCTTCAAACTTTTATCCAAGAATTCTAGCATCCATACATGAATCTTGCCTGCAATATTACTGAATTGTTTACAGAAGGTTTTAAAAGGAATTAAAATATTAAAAACAAAACAGCCAGATTGTTCCTTATACAAACATTTAATTCTACTGAATTTTATATTAAAGGCATTTTATATTACACTCAAAGTATTTAAAAAGTTATTCTCCTTTGTCAGTGTGTTCAGTTAATGCTAGCCAACTATGATACCAATGATGTAATTGAAATGTTACTTACATAACTATGACTTTTAAAGAAATCTGATGGACTATTGGTGAGGATCTTGTCTCCTTCCAAACCAATTACTCTTTTACAAATATTTGATTTTGGATCATTCGGGCTTTTTGCAATCACAATGTCACCTCTAAGGAAAAAAGAAAGTCAAAGAAATGTCAGTGTTATTATCTGGTAAACATAAACACATCATAGCCCTGCTGCAACATTTTTATAATACAACTCAAACAACGTCACCTACTTTATCCTCAACATACTAACCTTCCCATACACTTGTCAACTGTGAAAAACTTAGTGACTGACTTTTAGGGGTCAGAATCCTACAATGAGAGTCCTAGGAAAGCTATTTGAAGATTCAAAAATTTCTGATGATACCACAAGGATTATCTTTTTGCACTAGTATTTCTGCATCCAAATTTTCAGAGGTAAACTTTTGGGAAAAGAGCTTGATGTAAATAACACCAAAATTATGTAAATGTTACTACCTTTCTAGTAGTGTTGACTGACTAAAGTACACAAGAAGGTAAAACATTAGCTGTATTTCCCTAGATTTCAAATAATTGAGGAATTACAGCATATATGTTACATAATACATGCAACTTATTGTATAGCTAAAGATAATTAGAGGAAAATACAGGACTAATGTCCCACTGAACAACTCAATATTTCACTAACCAATTAAATGCTCTTTCTATATATAAACAAACATTAAGTGAATGTTAACTAATACACATATTGAAAGGACTTAATATATCTGTTATCAGTTCCAGAAATAATTTGATACCTCCAGTTAGAATAGGATTTTAATAGGTATAGTAGCAAAAAATTATTTGTCAAGAAGTTTTTCAACTTAATGTAAGTAATCAAAAGAATCATAACATTGTATTTCTGGCTCCCAGCTATATACAATGCTCATCACAGGTTACAGAGAATAAGAAAATAGTCATCAATTAAAACAGGATTATTTTTAAATATTAATATACCAAATTACGGATTTGTGTATGTAATAACTCCAAACTACTGCGTTCTTGACTTAAAACATTCTAGAACCACCCCCTACCACCACCATCAAAAAAAGTAAAATAAGCTTAAATGCATATTATAAAGGAGCTCCTATTTAATATAGGCAACAGCACATGGAACACATTGACTCAAGAGATTGGTCATGCTTAGAAAAACTATTAAAACTTCTCAAATTGAGGAAAAATACTAGCTGAAATGTGATCTAGCTGGTCAATAATATAATTCTTTACAAGTCTTTAAAGATAAAGTTAAAAATCTACAAAAAAAGACAATGTATATGAATATTTTCACTAAAAACTGAAATTTACCTTTGGATACCATAAAAGTGTCGACTTAGATTTTCTGCAAAGACTATATCTGAATTTTGAATTGTAGGCTCCATTGATGGTCCAGAACACTGAAAAGAGAGGTGAATTGAGTTCAAATATTTCAAAATTTAATGTAAATCACATGAGCAAGACTGAAAGAAAATCAAACAATTGCTCTTCAATTTTAGAGAATGTCTCATAACTAGTTGGCAACTCCCAGATAAGTTCACCTCTCTAGTGACCACTGAGAATACACTATTCTCAGATTTCACTAAAATATATCACTTATAACTATGCAACATTTGTTCAGGAAACACAGGTAAATACAGTTATAAATACTGATATTACATCATAATACATGAATAAAATAATACTGTTTCCAAAATTTTGGCCAATGTGTAGAATTAAGCTCCAGGAAAGAACTTTTTCTCTTTTATTCCTATATAACCAAAGCAAAGAACAGTGCTTGGCATACTCTCAATAATCAATTATTCAATGTAAAAATTAGGGATCTATTTATTTTCTTGCAAATGTCAAACTCCATCCTATGCCCATAATCGTAATTTATGAAGTGGTATCCCACTATTCTATGAGTTGATAATGCCTTTTCTTCTTTTCTAAGACAATAGCTTAATCATCTAATGATTCTCCAACTTATATATTTTCTACTGAAAACTGCTGGCATAACAGGTGCATTGTAAAGACTTAGAATAATAGATTTCACATACACTCAATAATATAGTAAGTGTTCTTGGCACTCAAAAAGTTAAAATTCAACAGTCACTATTTATTCTACTTAATATGTAAATAAAATCTTTTACTCAAAACATCCTACTCAGAGAGAAATAATACAACAAAAGTTTGTTTGCTACTTCTGTGGCCCATGGAAGTAGAAATGTAACTTTGAAAAAAATTAAAGAGGAGAATTTCAGTGAAATTTATTTATCTGCATTAGTCCAGCTCAACCTGAAGGTATATGACTATGAATCGTTTATCAGAGTAAATCTGATAAAAACATAACACCATCACCACCACCAAAACCCACCAATTAGGCATTATTAACTTATTCTTTCATTTACATGACAAAAAGTTTAGCACAGTCATGTTTGATAAGAGTCATGACACAATTCTGAAAAAAAGCATGGTAGGAGAGTAGCCTCCACATTTTGACAAAGGCAGAATAAGCATTCGTTTTAATACTACTAAACACAGGGGTTAAGAGAAATTTTGAAAGTTATAAAAATCGGTATTGAAATTCAAGTGCGTTACTAATTGTAGAGCATGGAGTAAGTTAAGTTTTCTCAGTCTCAATTTCCTCATGTGCACAATGGATATCTAAATAAATGTCTCACAGAATGAAATCAAATGAGTCACTAAATGTAAAACATCAAAAACATTCTGGAACACAGTAAGTGGCATTCAATAAATGCTAAAATCTATTGTTCTTTATTATTAATAGGAACGTTTGTGCCATGAGGAAAAGATAAAACAAGCTAAGCACCAAACTGAAGCACACAACTATGGGCAGGAGGGAAGGGGGGATGGGAAGGGAGGGTGCGGGGGTAAATCCCTGGGATCGCAATGATGTGAAATTTATATATAAATAAATTAATAATTAAAAAAAGAATACAGAATCACATTTAATACATCCTAAAATTTAGAATCATTTTTAACTTCCACAACTTATTCATTACATTGATTAGTTATAATAAAGGGAAAACATCTTGCATTCAATTTTAAGTATATATTTAAATGGTTGTTCTTGAATGTAAAAACTTACCATGACAACACCACCAACGTATTCAAAAGCACAATGAGCTATACAACCATACTGAATAGTATAGCCAACAAGTCGAAAGGCTTTTCCCAGAACACCACGAAGCATAGTTCTATGTTGTCGCTGCTGATTGCCTGATGGTAAATTTTAAAAAGTTTCATGATCAATACTATCTTAAAACACTTTAGAAATAGTTTTATTGTCAAATATTTTATAATGATCCAGAATGTACTAGATGCCAAGTTCAGCTTTGTATAGAAAATCAGTGGCATTTTTTCATTTCTGCTAAAGATATTTTAAATGGGCTGGGCACAGTGGTGTGTGCATGTAAGCGGCAGCCTAGAAAGTCATGACGGGGACCAGGGATTACAGTTCGAGTACCGCTTGGGACAACATAGTGAGACTAGTTCCAAAAAAATAGCTGGGCGTGGTGGCACATGCCTCTAATCCCAGATACCTGGGAAGCTGAGGCTGGGGATTGCTTGAGTCCGTGGTACCCCGGCCAATAAGCCTGCGGTTTGACAGGCAAAAATAATGAGATCTAGTCTCAAAAAAAAAAAAAAAAAAGATATTTTAAATGGCAAGTACAGCCACTTAATATTTTGATCTGAGCTTAAATCCAAATATCACTGGGTTTATATATGCAAGGTAAACTTGACATTTATCTGTTCCTTTTTATGTTTTGGTTATTTCTTGGTATTAAGGTAGATACCTAGTTAATGATACTCTTTCAAAATTATTGCTTACTTCACTCTACCACTTCTTATCATAATTTAATGCAATATAAAGGAAAAGACAAAGAATAGGTGGGCAGATGTTCAAATTTTAAATATGTTCATTATAACTTGTGCTATCCTCAATGACCTACTTAATCTCTCTGAACCTTAACAAAATGGAAATAACATCTCACAGAAATTATAAAGTTACATTCAGTTGTCAGCTATTAACCATTGAAATAATAATGAGCATTGACTAGAATGAGACAACATAAAGAACCATATACTTTTAAAAGCAATGTACACTTTAAAAAGTATCATCATTCAAAATTTTCCAACTACCTGTGCCTTGCTTTCTATTTACCTGTTGCAACTACTCTATTTACCTGCTGAACAACCTGTTCAACTATGTTTTAAGCATTCTCAAGTTGTGGCCTTAGCCTTAAGCCAAAGCTAATACACTAAACTCAGATTTTACTAAAATATATCAAAAATAACAATATGTAACATTTGCTCAATAACTGACATGTCAGGATTTACAAATTAACATCTGTAAAGTACATATTATCATGCTCATTTTATAGATAAGAAAAAGAATCCCAAGAATTATAAACTAATGTACTAAATATCACAAAGTTGGGAAATGATGAGGACAAGAACCAAAACATTATGTTACAGCGACTGCCGTATTACTTCTCAATGACTTTTTATCAGATGAAGCAAGAATTACTTAGACTCATTTCCAGATTCCTTGAAAAATGCCTTCCATATTATTCTCAGTTTCTAACCTGATCTTCCCTGATCCTTCTCCAGGTGATTCTGAAGCTCAATGACATTTGAGAACTACTACTCTAAAACTCTCAAGGTAGCCAAGCGCCACCTCCAACCTTGAGCAGCCTTTGCTCACCTGGTTTATTTACCGCTGTGTGTCATATTCTACAACTCACCATTTTCCATGTGCTGTCGGGGAAAAAAGTCAGGAAACATTGGCATAAAATCTTATTCTAACTATGGAACAGAACTTTTAAATTTTTATCTCTTATCTAGACATTTTCATTTTTGAAAAGCTGAGTCTTTAATGCAGAGAGTCAAGTCCCTTTTAAAGGGAAGCCCAAGCACACTATCAAAAACTTAACAGTGAAGACATGTACAGAGTTTTCGAAATTATTTTCTCCAACTGCAAATCCAAGGAGTACTGATCCCCTTATCTATGTAAATTTACTGATTTACACTGATTCATCTTCAGAGGAAATAGTTACCATTACTTTAAGCATGCTTTCAGTCTGACTCCAGCAACAACTTAACTTGAGAATCTAATTAAAAATTCAAATTCTCAGGAAACAAAGCTGCAGAACCTATAGTTTCAATAAGCTCTCAAAAAGAAAATTTTGTTAAGGACTCTGTGACGTCCTTTCAGACAATTGAGACAGTCTTAGAAACTTTACAAAATTTAACCATTCATTATTTTTAAACTAAATGTTAATGCTGGAATGTTTCTATAAATGTTCATTATCATATTAAATTTATAATGCCATTATTGCAATAAATTTAATACAATATTATTTTTCTGAAGTCACTATAAACATTTACATATATACAAATTTTGTATATATGTACATATATACATATATATACATATATACATATATACATATATACAAAATGTACATATATACATTCTGTTTATAAAGCACAAGCAACTGACACTTTTAATACAACTAATAACAGTCTCTGAACACTAACAGATCAAAATCACCCATTTATCCATTAAACACCTTATGGTTATATGATTCATCTATTTTGGAACAATATAAAACTTGTACAAGCAATATGAATCATTCAAATGGAAAAAATATCATTTAATATTATCACAGGTAGCTGTCTCTGCCGGTCTAGTTCATGCATAGCCCTAGAGAAAGATATTAAGACAAAAAAAAGTTTATCTCATAATCAAAAATTTCTGATTATCAACTTCCTCTATTGTTATACATGACATATCTTCTCACCTCTCACCCTATATTCCTTTCTCTTATGTCTGAACCCTTAGCTCTTCCTGATATCACTGTGAATTACCTGTGCAACAAAATAAATGTTTGTAGCTTTTACCCCCCCCCATTTTCTCCCCAGTATTTGTAGCTTTTAAAGATGGGCCAGATTTCCAAATTTCTAATAAAATATAAAAAGGCATTAACTCAAGACACCTATAGCTATCTGAAAAGAATGTAAATCATTGAGAAGACTTGGTATATGTTAGGTGAATTTAGCTTTGCTTACTTAACACATTCCAAAGGAATTAATCATCTCTAACCAAATAAAAATGACATCTAGAATGGAAAAGGAGAAAATACTCTCCAGAGTCATTCAGCAAACTGATAAATAAAAAAGCTAAAACATATGTAGTAATAACCGAGTTTAATAAAAGTTTTGGATAAATTTTATTTTGAAAGAAAGGCTTCTTTAAAAAATAATTAAATAATACCATTAACTACCACAGAAGTTACCCTAAGAAAATATACCACCTGACAGAACAATTTGAAATTACACATAAACTGAATATTTTACATTTAAAATATTAGTAGTTGTGTTATGGTAATAAAAAAGTTTCAGTTCATTAATTTTATGGAGAGATTTTTTATTGTATTACTATAATTTTTAAATAAACATTTTTAAATAGTAAAAACATAATAAATGAACCATTCAAAAAGTACTTTATAAATTTATATAATGCTAGACAGTAGAAATATTGCTAAACTTTCTCATTTATTCAAAATATGTGTGACAACAAATGAAGAAACATTTGAAATAGAACAGACTGAAACTAGTTAAAACAAAACACAAATAATATTGGTTAGGTAGGTTTGACAAAAGGATTCTAAATAATAAGTTCACTATATTTTAGTTATTATTCTAATAAAGATGACTTGTGGAGAAGAAGAAAATGTACTATATGTAAACAGACGCTACAAGTAAGCCAGTACGTTTTGCATGATGGATATATATGTTTTAATTCTCATAACTTCAAAAAAAATTTAGTCACCTGTATTAAGATTTTAAAGTTTAAAATCTTAAGATTGAAGTTTTATCATCTATTTTTTTTAAATATAAAGCGACTAAGACAAAAACATGATAAGATAAAAATCAAGTTCTATGAATAAATATTTAAAAAGTAAGTACTCCAGGATCATAACACTGACAACACTAATTATCTTTTCTTGTCTTGGCAGTTATGTTGCATACTGTTTGGGTGACTGATGGGATAATTTCAGTTCATTTTCTCTCAGTTTATTCTGGACCATGTAAGAGAAGAATATTAAAATAATTAACACCTCTAAACAAAGTATTTGATAAAGTTTTTGGTTGAAACTAAATGCCAAAAAATTCCATTAACTAATATATGATTACACAGCAAATAATCAACTACACTTGTTAGAGAAAGAATTCAAGAATTTCTGAATAAAAAAATCATTTAATATTAGCTAGTTTAGTACTTAGACATTATGATCTAACCATTTCATGAGCCCATTTCTCCAGTAGATTGATCTAGCATTACTTTAATTTTCAAAAATATAAATGCCTATATACTTTCTATTATTAAATGTTTTACTCACTAATAAACTTAGCAGGAATGGAGCAGTCAGAGCAGGTAAAATGTATGACAAATTATCCCAATTCCTATACCAATACTTATTTTGCTTAAATTATTGATAATGACTTTATATCCAAAATAACCCAAAGTATTCAAATTAATATTTAATCTCAAACATAAATCTTTACAAGTAGCAAATACTTTGTCATTTAACTGGAAAAGTACAAAGAACATTATTAATCTATCTTTCTATTTAAACATTTTAATAAATATTAAGTTATCTATAGCATTTAGTTACATATGTCACAATGTCACATCATTTCTAAGTCACTGTTTATAAGATTAGATATTTTAAATAATTAATGTAAAACATATTCTTTGCCTTGATCACCTGAATTTTTTGTTGTTGTTTATAAAATTAATCACAGTTAGCAGGATAGAAATCGCTTTGAGCTTCATGAATGACATCCAAGAGATGGGAAAGGATTAGTTCTCAGTTGCTGCCAGTTATAGCGCCAGGTGGCTTTTTCTGCAGTGAAGGTGTTACCGATAATCCCATTACACTGGTACTAAATCTTGCAGACATCAAAATTATCACCAAGGTTCCTTTTCATCCCATCCTTTCCAAATGACTGGAAGTCGCTTCACCTGAAAGAAGTCAAATCCACATGCAGCTGCTGTTTTAGCAGGCAGCAAACTCCCTGAGAATGCCAGGCGTGATTCAATTTTGCTGTGCTGGTGGCCCCCTATTCCCTGTCCAATAATACATCTGTTAAAAAATCCTACAGCTACAAATCAACTTTAATCCTACCAGGGACCTCATGTTGGTCTTGTCTTCCAAAAAGGCAGCAGGTTCTGCCGTCTATCTCTGCTAGCGTCTGGGGAATACCCTTTAAATCCCAGCCCTACTTAGAAGAATAAGCTAAGGATCACAAAACATGACCTCAAAAACCCTGATATGACTATATTCTGACCCAGAGGCATTCATTCTAGGTGAAGATTAGAACTTTGCATAATAAGATTACACAGCAAGTGAATGATATCAAGGGACTATCCATATGCAGCCGCCTGGTTTTCTATATACAGACTGTGCTCTGCAATATGCAGTGCAGACGAAAAAGAGCTTGGTCTTTCTAGCTGAAATAAAATAGATTCACATAAATTAGTTGGCCATTTCCAGATTCCTAAATCCCCTATTACATCTTTTATTGACAGCTCCTGTGAGGATTGCACAAATGTTATTCCTTTTTATTCTGTGCTTCTCTAACAATCATGCTCTGTAATTGAAATGTACATAGATTATGTCTCAAAATTAACATCTTGTTTGCTGTAATCTTGGATTACAATTGACTGTGTACATAATAAAATTAGGAAATCAATGGATGGATTTATCATCTACAAGAAACTAGAGCTATCATTTAAAGAATAGTTTAACATGTTGTGCCAACACTTTAAATACAGAAGTCACAGAAAGAAGTCAATAAAAACTGAAGTGAGTAAAAGAATACAACAGGCACCAGTTCATATCACATAAAAATTAGCTCACATAAAATTAGGTATTTTCATCAAAATTTAGAACGAAAAATTCAGAGCTCACACAAACTTTCTTCTAAACTGTACATAAGCAAGGTCAATTACACATGAAAAGAAGGCCTCTATATTTTATAAAATATGTACATTGGCATATTTTATAAATCTCTTTGATCACTATATTTTGATATTTTAATTAATACAAGCAAATTATAATTCAAGATTTTGTTATTCTTCATTGTGTATTTTTAAAGTGCTGAGTGAAGGAACCTACTTGGATTTTCACACATATATAATATTTAAAATGCACAGAATCCTAAAGATATTTAGGAAACAATATTCAATACGCATTATTTGTTTGTTAGATTCCAAGAAGTTTACAGCTATCCAGCTCTAAGCAAACTTATATGAAGAGTCCTATACATTCACACAAAAGTGTATCAAAAAAAAGTGTTAAGTATGCAAAGAGAAGTTCTAACCAAATCAAAAAAGCATAAGATTTTCCATGGGAGTCCTATAAAACTAATCTCCATAATATAGTTGAAATACAGTTGATTTGAAAAGTTGGATTTGCCCACATATGTGAAGGAACATACCACCACCCATTATTATCTCGTTATTATCTCATTATTATCACTCAGGAGTCAGGTGATACAATTTTGATTTCATGTATAGAATCAGTAGTAGAACCATAAGGAACACTTATATAACTTCAACTACATTGCATATAAATATTCTGGATGTCTTGATTAGGAGATTACTAGAGAAATAATGAAAGATACAAAAAATATACATTTATTTTATGATCTGTATTTACATATAATATTTTAAAGCTACACTATCCAGTAAGGTAACAACCACTAGCTACATGTAGCAACTGAACATTTGAAGTGTGACTAGTAAATATGAGATGTATTATAAATGCATAATATATACTGGAATTTGAGCAGTACAGAAAAAAAGCATTTTATGATGATTACATGCTTAAAATATAACACTGGTTGTACTGAGTTAAATAATATACATATAATGGCTCACATTATATTCTCATGGACAGCACTGCTCTATCTGATCATCAAGTTTCAATAGTATATTCCTAAGCTAACTATAAGCTCTGTAACTAAAAAATTACTGAAACAAAAGATACCATGTAAGAATAAACATTCCTGTGTCAACTTTATAGGCAAGCTTAGTAAACAAACTACAAAATGCTGTCATTTTAGCAACTACTTCGTATTTCTAGCTTGAGGGTAGCAGAGGACAAAAAAGAATATGCCAAGTTACGATGATCATCTACCAAAAAAGAATGATGTTTAATACTTACAATAATGCTCTAGCTCAGTAAACGTATATTTTTAGGGAAAAAATGCAAATCAGGACAATTTCATAAAAACTAGTAAGATCTGCTTAACACCCATCATTGTATCCAACAGACAGCAACTATATGTTTGCATATTTAAATGGCCATGAAATACTTGCCCGAGTGCTATAAAGTTATTTATATTTAAGTCTTTTAAATCAATGTAACAACTATAGAAATTTGAAGGTTAGTATATTTCAGAATTTTAGCAAAAGAAAAAAAAGGTCAATTTTATATATTAAAAGGTGACTTTCTGCTAGTCTTTTCATTGTCTTATACAAATCATTAATGAAAAAGGTTTTACAAAAACAAGAAAAGAGCTTAAATATAAAATATATACCTAATTTAAGAAAGTTAATGGTAAATTTGGTATGACCACAGACAAGTGATACTATACAATGAAAATACAAAGTTTATCTTAGAATATATTACATCAATATAAACAGCAACATATAAGGTGTCAACTCATCTAAAAGTAGTTTTTTGTTAATTATTGCCTTATAGTAATTACAAAAAATATTAAAACTAAATATCAAATATAAGTATTGATAAAATAGGATAGATAAAATCTAAATCAATTCTTTGAGACCTAACTCTGCCACTTTTCCCTAGCCCTTAAAAATTATGTAAGTTCCTACCTTTTGTGGTTACAAGTATCTCTCACACACACATTCACACACACAAACACAGACACACATACACACACTAAAGCAAAACAAAATAATAATAAAAAACTTTCTAAACATCAATAGATGAATGCAATGATATTCAGCCTAAGTTAATCCCCTGACATCCAAATTCATGAATAAAAATTCATCAGTTTTAAATACACTGAGCCTATTAAGCAAGAACAAAAGCATATGCACAAAAGAGCTTTTAATATATTTCAAAGCCCACAAGAGCCATGGTCTCATTAAAATTATAAATTACACAAACATGGAATGAAGATTCAAACTGCAGTGCAGCTAAGCAGATTACAGAAAACCCCGCGTTCCATATGATAACACACCATGGCCCTCCCAGATGGGGGCTTGGAACAAAAAGGCCATCACCACAGCTAGGGAAAACCTCCTTGTGATCTCTGGTTTCTGTTCAGCAGATGACAGCCAAATAATATGTTGATTATTCTGTTTGTGCTGCTTAGCTTGTAAGATGGAATAAAAGCGATATGATCTATTGTGAACCCAATGCTAATGTGTTGCTCCACTCATAAATAATATACTGAATTTATTTTGAAACTATCTTTTATCTGAATTTCAGTTTTTAAATGCATGAATTAAAATAAAAGCCAGGATAAAATATTTAATTTGATGCCTTAAACTAAAAGATACGGTTGACAAGTGAAAAATATTTCAGTGCTTAGTTGAAAGTCAAATAAAATCACCTTTAATTTCAGCGCTGTGATCAGAGACAAAATACATTTTTAAATAAAAAAATACTTATTATAAATTAGGAAATTAAGTAGTACAATGTTCTTTTACAATTAATATTAAACATTGATAAGGTAAAAACCAAAATTCAGGTTATATAAAAAGACTTTTCTAGAATATTATAGCACATAATCAAAACATAGATCAAGAATAGTTTTGAATAACCAAAGTATCACTGAAAGCCCTCCAAATGTTCAAAACTTGTACACAAGTGTATGCATACCAAGAAATCCCACATAATATCAAAATGACTTAAAGCAAGCTTATAAAAGCAATTTTCAAATACAATATCAATTACTTTATAGCATTTAGGTAATAAAGCTTACAGCCTATTTTCCCCTCAGTAAACTATCTTAAACTTTAACAGAACTATACTCAAAAGAGGTTAAATAGGATTGTGTTTATAAATTTCATAAAATTTTATTATTTGCTGAATTAATATTTCTATGAGTACTAGTTTTATTAAAAATATTGAAAATTATCACCCCAAAAATTCCTTCCTGAGTAGACTGTCCTTATATGCAAACAAACAAAACAGTACACTAAAGTTTCAGGTAAGATAAACATAGATAAACACACATTTCCTCAAATAGGTATTTTGTACAAGTACATAATTATGGTCATTAACCCAAGTCCACCTCTTTTTATCTGTCTAAAGATATAGAGTATGTTCAAATAACATAGCAAAATTATCTAACAAGAAATGTAAATTTTAAAAGGTAAGATATTATTGGTTTTAAGGAAAAACACAGAACACAGAAAATCCTCAGAGTAGAAAGTACTGCAAGTAGGACATAAAAAACGCTAAACATAAACTAAAACCTAAAGACAAACTTCTGTTCATGAAAACAACTATTCATAGAATTAGAAAGGGCAAACTTCAGAATAGGAGAATTATTTGCAATGTGTATAATTAGTGAAAAAATTATACTTTGAAAAATAAAGAACCTCTACAAATTGGTGATAAAGATATGACTGACAAAAGAATGAGCAATAAAAATAAATACAAAATAGACACTTCACAAAGGAGAAAAAAACAAATGATCAGTATGCAAACAGAAAAGCACAGTATTTTCTTACTGTGAAAGCAGTAGGAACTAGAAATTAAAAGATAATAGTTCTCTTCAGTACTGACCAGAATAAAAAAAGATGGAAGAAAGGATTGAATGTTTGCTAAGACATGGAGAAATAAGTCTCCAATGACTGTAAAGAATTTTGAAAAAAAGGAGAATTGTTAAGAGTTAACTTATACATACTTATCCATCCAGTAATTTTGTTCCTAAACATATGGCCAAAAGAAGTACATAAAATATATTATTTTAGTATGTATATCAAGTGATACATACTAAAACAATCTAGTAGCATTATATGGAAAGCACAAGGTAGCCATTAATGATCAAATGAATATAAATTATTTGTGATACAATCATATGGTGAAATACAAAATGAAAATGAAGAAACTACAACTATAAGCATTAACATGAATGAATCTCAAAAAAAAGTTGAGAAAAGAAAGTCAATGATTAAAATATATATACACATATAAAATATAAAAACAAGCAATATTAATCTATGCTATTACAAAACAAGGTAGTGGTTATCCTTGTGGGAGGGAGGTAAATAGTGATTGGAAAGGAGCATGAAGGTTTGAGTGCTGACAATGTTCTTCTCTGAGTGCTGGTTACATGCAAATATTTGGCTTATGATAAAGTCACTGAACCATCTACTTATATGCACTTTTCTATACATGCAGTCTTCTTTTTAAAAGGCAGCTTTAGTTTCTGGGTTGATGAAGACATGGAGATTTGGGAAAAGGAGAAAACCTAAGAATGCATGTAAGATCCAAGTCCCTTCAAATACTTTGTTCTATAAATCTCTTCCATCTAGCTGCTAAACTGATAACCTAACATTGCTATACTTGTCTGATGATATTTAAAATTTGATGCTACACTTTTCCATAAACAGTAGATGGCAGACCAGCTGAGTCTTTAAGTTGCCTTTTTCAGGCACAACAAAGCTATATCTAAACTTCAGTATTATTTTCAAGGTTGGTTTATGGAGGTGAATTCCTTTCACTGTTGCTTGTCTCAGGTTCAATCATGAAACAAGTGTCAATAAATTCATAATGACTGAAACAGTAACAAGTATCTTTTCTAATCACAATGATACAGATTAGATACTAACCACGAAAAGAAATCTGGATATATCCAATTTATGGAGATGAAGCAACATGTCTGAATAACTACTAGATCAACAAGGAAATCGAGAGAGATTCAAAAAATTACCTGAAGACAAAAATGACAGAAGCTATCAGAAGTATAAGATGCAGCAAAAGCAGTACTAAGAGGAAAACTTATAGCAATTAAGACCTATATCAACAAACAACAAAAATCTCAAATAAACAAACCTCATATATAAGAAACTAAATGAAGAATAAATAAAACTAAAGTCAATAAAAGGAAGGAAATAATATGAATTAGAGCAAAAAAGGATATAGAAATCAAAGAGAAAGCACAAAAAAATGAATGAAACCAAGAAAAGATAAACATTGACAAATCTTTAGCTAGACTCACTAATAAAAAGAGAGAACTCTAGTTGAATCAGAAAAAAAAGTGAAGTTACAACAGAAATACAAAGGATCATAAGAAATAATTATGAACATCTTTTTTTTTGGAGACTAGTCTTGCTATTTTTCCTGTGGAACTGTAGGCTCATGTTGCCCAGGGTACCACAGACTCAAGCAATCCCCAGCCTCAGCTTCCCAAGTAGCTGGGATTACAGGCGTGCACCACCATGCCCAGCTATTTTTTTTGGGACTAGATCTCACTACGTGCCCCCAGCAGGACTCTAACTGCGATCCCTGTCCCCGGTTGCAGCTTCCTAGGCTGCCACCTACAGGCATGCACCACCATGCCCGGCTGAACTATGAACATCTTAATGTCAAACAGGAGGAAAAAGAAAACCTAACAGACCATTTACAACACAAAAAATTAAATCATAGTCAAAAGTTTTCCAAAAAGAACAAAGTCCAGGACCAGGTGGCTTTACTAGTGAGTTCTACAAAACTTTCAAAGATAATGTACTATCTCTTTTCTCAAATGTTTCCAAAAAATTGAAGGAGGAATGATTCCAATGACATGAGACTAACAGTACCTTGATACCAAAAGCAAACAAGGATATAACCAAAAGATGAAATTACAGATGAAAATTCCTGATGAATAATGGTGCAAAAGTCCTCACCAAATCTTAGCAAACAAATTCAACAATTAATTTAAGATTAAATACCCAGATATACATCCAGGTATACAAGGTGGTTCTACAAGTACAAATCAATCAATGTAACTTGCCACATCAACAAAAAGGAACAAAAAGTCATGATCATACTGATAGATGCAAGAGAAAGCACTTGATAAGCATCCATATGTGATTTTTAAAAATCTCAATAAAAAGGGAACTGAAGGTACATAATAAAGGCCTCTTCTACATCATAAAGACTGTATATGACCAAAGCAAAGTCAGTCATACCCAGGGGTAAAAACTGAAAGCCTTTCCTTTAATATTAAGAACAGGAGAAGAATAAGCACTCTCACCTCTATTAATCAAGATGATACTAGAAGTCCTAGTCAGAGCAATTTGGTAAAAAAAAGAAAAGGAATCTAGATTGGAAATGAAGAAGTAAAACTGTCACATTTGCAGACAACATGACAAGAACATAGAAAGAAAACTAAAAGTGCCATTTAAAAATCATTTAAAACAATCCATCAGGTAAGAAGGAGACTAAACAAATACACAATATACAAAAAATTGTTCTTTCTTTGTATACAAAAATAAATTAGAAGTGAAAGAAATCAAGAAAATAATTTCATTTATAATTCTATCAAAAAATAAAGTACCTATGAATGTTTAACAAAAGTGGTAAAGGAAGTCCTATAGAACCAGAACTGAATGAACACATTTAAAATGGATATCTTTCTCAAAGCAACATGGATGTTTCATTTAATCCTATAGCATTCTTCAAAGAAATAGAAAAATCATTAATGAACTTGTATGGAACCCCAAAAGACCCTGCACAGCTGAAGTTATCCAAAAAATTAGGGGGGAAATCTATATATGTGGATACTATTCTAGACTTCAAACAAAACCACAGTACTATAGAAATCAAAACATAACACTATAATAAAAACATATTAATGGAACAGAATTGTGAACCCAGAAACAAATTCAACTTTTACAGTCAACTTACAACAAAAAAATTTAAAAACATGTAATACAGAAAAGAGGGTCTCTTCAACAAATGGTCTTAGAAAAGCTGAACACTAAAAAAATGAAACAAGACCACTAATTTGCTGTACACAAAAATTAATTCGAAATGGACTAAAGATTTGAAATAAGATATATTAAAAAGATATGTGTACTCCTATATTGATTATAGTATTACAATAGCCGAGATACAGAAATAACCTATGTAGACAATGACTGGAAAAAGAAGTGGCACATATATACAGTGCAGTGCCAACTTATAATTGGTGACAGCATTGATGAAAAAGGAAGGGATTATTATAAAAGATACCAGAAAGAGAAAGACAAATAGTGGGATATTTCTCTTACATATGAAATATAAAGAAACAAAGCAAAGAGGCAAAACAAAATTAGAACACTTTGGTTCTTACTGCAGAACTAAGGTTAGCAGAGGCTTAGAGAGAGATTGGGAGCAAAAAGTTGGAAGAAATTCAATGGACTCTGGTGGATGATTATTGATACATGAGTAATGGGTGTCATGTGGTAACATACATTTGAAGAGATGTGAACCTGTACTGTTAAAACAACCAGTGTCAGGCCGGCACAGCGGCTTGTGCCTATAAGCTTCAGCCTATGAAGTGGCCGGGGCTAGGGATCGTGGTTCGAGTGCCACCTGGGGCCCGTAGCGAGACCTAGTTCCAAAAAAATAGCTGGGCGTAGTGGTGCGCGCCTGTCATTCCCAGCTACCTGGGAAGCTGAGGCTGGGGATTGCTTGAGTCTGTGGTAGAGAGCCTGCGGTTCCACAGGCAAAAATAGCAAGACCTAGTCTCAAAAAAAAAAAAAAAAAAGAAAGAAAAAACAAGAACCAGTGTCACCTGAATAAAAGCACAAATACATAATGTTAAAATCCCTGTGGAAGGAATCTAGGAACTGAGGATTTTATGATATGAATTTATGAGGTTTTTTTAATGTCTAGAGGCTTCTTTTTATTCACCTTTTTTTGGATTTTTTTTTTTTTACTGATACAGGTATCTATCTATATTTTACATCAATACTCCAATGTTCTCCCACAATCATATTACTCTTGAACCATCATCTTGATCTATTATGCTCATCCCTCCTCCTTTCTCCACTCCCTTGCTATATGCTTTAGCTCTGCTGTCAGTTTGTTAGCATAATACTAATTTGATTCAAACTTTCAATTCAAAAGATGTAGTAAAGTTCCTGGTGTCTTATAAATGGAGCAACAATGACCATTCACCCCATTATCTTCTTTTGGTGCTTTGTCTTATTTAATACCAAAAGACAACCTCAAATGCTAGAATCCTAAAAGTCAAAATTCCAAAAGATTTTTGGGACCTGAACTCCTCTTACTCTCTCTTTGAGAGAAAAATTTCATAGATCTCTGTCAGACCTGAAAACACCACCCATCTGTAACCAAGTTGGCTCTCAATTCTTAGGCCACCTTTCTGCTACACAGATAGTGCCATTTTGGATATCAATTTCAGCATTTCAAATTTTCTGTTTTGTGATCCTCAAAATTTCATACTGTGAGGATATCAACTTCCAGGATTCTGATGTTGGGGAATTCTCATTTTGGATTATAACCTAAATCCACGTTCTCTAACCCCCCAAACCATAATATCATATTTTCAAAGCTATCTGGTCCTTGTGTCAGGAGTACATGCTGCAGCAGCTGCTGCAATTTTTTTTTTTTTTTTGAGACTAGGTCTCGCTATTTTTGCCTGTGGGACTGCAGGCTCATGTTGCCCAGGGTGCCCTGTGACACTCAAGCAATCCCCAGCCTCAGCTTCCCAGGTAGCTGGGAATACAGGCGCACACCACCATGCCCAGCTATTTTTTTTGGTACTAGGTCTCACTATGTGCCCCCGGCGGAACTCGAACCACGATCCCTGACCCTGGCCGTGGCTTCCTAGGCTGCTGCTTACAGGTGTGCACCATGCCCGGCATGCTAACAGTAATTTCTTGAAAACTTTTACCTTACTGTTCAATGAAGTGAAATAAGTTACCTTAATGTCAATATAGAAATAAGTGAAACTTCATGATAATCTAAGATATTACACTGAACCATACTACTCATTTATCTCCCACTTTCTTGTTTTTATATTAGAATCAATACATGAATTACAAGTGTCATTCTCATATTGAAAATATGCTTTAAAAATATGCTTTTTAAAATGCTTCAAAAAGTTGAGGGGGCTGAGGAAAAATGAGCTGAAAGAGATCATTTAAAGATTATAAAGTTCATTTTCTGCTTGTATAACAGTCTGACTGTTTATTATCTATCAGAGTCTGGGAAAAAGTAATAAAAAGAACTAATTTTGCTATAATACATAGCAGACTTACCCCCCTCCATTTGATTTATAAATAAAACTATTTTGATTGTTTTGTCCCTCCAATAATGTTTATTGTTTTACATCATATTGTGTGTGTGTGTGTGTGTGTGTGTTCTTTTAGGGGCTGTAGTTCAAACCTTTACAAAAGTATATTTCCATACCATACCCACCACCAAAGCCCCAATAATACTCCTCCATGCACCAATGGATTCTCCTCTACTCCACTCCCAGTCCACCATCCTTCTCTTTTTGGTTGTCTCATTAACAAAACAGTTTTAGACTAGTACCACATTCACATATTCAAAAATTAAAACAGGCAAAAAAAACATGAATAATCCCATCTACTTACAGTTTTCCACACCCATCTTACATACCAGACTTAGATATTTTATAGCTTTCCAGATTTTCTTTATGCAAATATTTATTCCATTCCCCTTTACACAAAAAGTACCTTACAAATCAGTTTGAACTCTGATTTTCTCCAAATAAGCATATTTTAACATAAAATTAGTTACATAAATATTAGTTAAGTATAAAAAATAGGAAAAATATAGCAAGAGTTTAAATGGATATTTGTTTTATACATATTCATTTTGTTACATATTAATATTTACATATGCTGTTATATATTAAAGAAAAAGTTTTAAATATCTTTTTTGAAATAATATTAATATATTCTTCATAAAATAGGGAACGGGACTTTTTTCTGACGATTTTATTTTTTGGGTCAACATCTTATTTTTATTACAATATTTTAGTAATAAAGAAGTAAGTTACTATGCCTAATTTCTGAATCTTAATTGTGTATTTCAAAAGATTTCCCAAACCAACCCCCTACCAAAAGTTGCCATGCTATTAGAGAATTTATAATTAGTTTGTCCCGTTAATCTTTGTTTAGCTCAAAATTGCTTCAGTCATTTCCTCTTCTTGCCAAGAAAATATATGGTAAATTTTACTAAAAAACTTCTGTTCAACAAAAGAGACAATATGCAAAACAGAGACCCAACTGAAAGGGAAAATTTTTTTGCACTTCATACAACAGTTATTATATGATCGCATAGATTCATAAGAATTCACACAGCTCAACAAAAACAAAAATAAAACAAAAAGCCCAGTCAGAAAATGGGCAGAAGAGCTTAAAAGACATCTTTCCAAAGAGAAAATACAAATCACCAACAGGCATATGAAAAAATGCTCAACATCACTTATAGTCAGGAAAATTCAAGTAAACACCACAATAAGATAACACCTTACACCAGTAAGAATGGTAAATATCAAAAAACAGCAACAAGAAGTGTTGGCATGTATGCGGAGAAAAAGTAACACTCTTATACAGCTGGTAGAAATGCAAACTGGTCCAGTCACTATGGAAAGCTGTGTAGAAGAACCTCAAACTAATGAAATGGAACTACCATTCAATCTTGACAATTCTACTACTGTGAATATACCCAAAGGATACCAAAATTCTAATTCAAAAGGGCATGGATGCTTATTGCAGTACTGTTTACAATAGCCAGGATTTGGAAACAGCCCAAATATCCCAAACTTGACAAATGGATGAGAAAGTTGTGCTACATTTAAATAATGGAATATTATTCAGCATTCAAAAAGACAAACTAATTGCACTTGTGGTAACATGAATGGAGGTAGAAGGAATCATACTAGTGGAAATAAGCCAGAGAGAAAAAGACAGAAACGAGATGGTTTCACTTATCGGTGGGACATAAGGAAAACTAGCAAACTGACAATAGCATTATGGCATACTTCCAGATAGGGGAAGGGAAGAATGAAGATATCAGGGAAGGGACAAGCATAAAAGATCCAGATGATGGTTCCCAGGTGATATGGAGGTGGAAAAACCCTGGGGTATACAATAATGTAACATATATAATATATAATAATATTTAACATATATATTACATTATTTACATAACAATTTTTTTATTTTAAAATTTTTTAAAAAGAAAATATATGGTAACTTTTAAAAAATCAAAATTTCAACCAGGCAATTATTTTATACAGGTATACTCCAAAAACTACATTAGATCTCAAAAGTTGGAAGAAAAACACTTTCAATTATTACACATTTAAGACTATTTCGGAACTGAGTATACACACAAAGTGATGGTCTATGATGGAACAGACACAAACACCACAGTTGAGGGTCAAATCTTTGTCACTCTATGTAAGTATGCTTTACTGAGTGTACCAGAAAACAAGAGAGCAGGATTATGGATAAACAAGTTACATTTAAAGTTCATTTTATAATGGACGCATTATAACTTTTAGATGCCATTAAACAGTAAACAAACAATGACATTTAGAAGCAAGACATTCAGAACTTTCTTCATCACATATTATGATAAGAGATTTGGTAGCTCTCCTGTCCACCTATAACTATGACTACTATTTTTTCTTTTTCTAATAAACCCATTCTTTTTAAAGGTAATAGAAAAAAAAAGTAAGAATTGCTTTTGTTGTATATTGTTCTTTGTGTGCATGAATCTCACAGAACATTACCCTTCTTAGAGGGTCCAGAAATCCACTTATATGCTCATCTATTAAGTGACAACTTTAGAAAATTATACTGTGTCCAGCAGGGAGCAGCATTACAACATTCATAAAACTTAACTAGACCATGAAATTGACAGAAGAAAAAGGAGGGAAAAAACCCACTTACCATAGGTCTGTTCTACAATAATTTCAATTTTGGGGTTGCAGTTTTTTAGTTGCGGGACTTCCGGAAAAAAGACATCAAGAGCAGATTATCAAAGCATATGTGGATGATGGATGATTTCAAGATTCCTAAAGCAGGAAACCGAAATTATATTAGGAGGTAGCATGACTTATCAATGTTAAGGTGAATTAATAAGTAATATGACTAAATATGACTAAATATGTTTCTCAGTTGTATAGACACATCTGTCTCTTAGTGTGTTAGTCGGATTTTGAACTTAGATATTTGATGACAATTTGGATAAAACAATAAATTTGATGATAATTTGGATAAAACGATTTTTAAAAACCCATAATATTTAGTCCTTTGTTCACAGGGAATTTTTAGTAAAAGAAATATACCATACATATATTTCATAATACATAATATATCAACAACCAATAGAGAGAACTGTGGTCAAGGATTTAAAAGCTAATAATCTGATCATATACAATTCTTCTCTATCAAACTCCTATAGGCAATCTGTAGTCAACAGGGTAGACATAACATACATTTCCACAGATCGGTCTAAATACCTAAGGCTAATTTTAAGACTGAAAAGGCAACAGAGAAGCAGTTCATAATACTGGTTGTGTAATTACTGACTGATCAGATATTTACTGAATGTGAATAATGTGCATGATCATATGGAAAAACTTTGTGACCAGTTATAATATGACAAAGGCAAAACACATACTGTCTGATACTGCTGAGATATTAAAATTTGTTTCATATTCAAATATAATTCCACTTCTGTTCTGATGACTAAGAAAAATGTTTTATCTCGTTTTTGAAATGTGAGCTATCTTTATATGCATTTATTTAATATTGCAATGTCTATGCTGAAAAACCAAGGAAAACCTGGAGATTCATTTTAAAATATTTAATATACAGTATATGCTATTATCAATAAATAGATAATCCTTGAAATTTAATGACTAATATGTAATATGGTTCCCTCTATTTTCTTCTAGCAAATGGCATGGAAAGCTTGAACTGAATGTGCAATATCAAGACTACAGTGACCCACTAATAATTACCATGTATTCAAATGACTAAAAGAAATTTTGATGCTAACCTACCCATTAACATTAAGCTATTCATGGTATTTCTCCTATTTGCTCGCATTATAATTTCCCTCTTATCCTGTTTCTCTTTGCTTTTGTACATAGTACTATTTCAATGCTTCCATTGATCTTATCTATTTCTCTATCTATCTATCTATCTATCTATCTATCTATCTATCTATCTATCTATCTATCTATCTATCTATCTATTTTCTAATACTGCCACAAACCCAGACTTTGCTTTATACAATCTCCTTTCTTTATGATCTTACTATCTTTTTGCATTTGAACTTAGGAAAGTTAGTTTTGTTCTCTGTAACAACACTCTGCATAAATATACTCTTTCACCCACTTACATGTAATGTGACTTAAACAATTTTACCTGATTGAAAGACTCAACGAAAGATATTTTAATTATATTTCTTCTTTATATAAAGTTATTTTTCTGAATTATTTAAACATGTAAATAACTCACTAGACATTTTTCAACTAACTTTGAAACACCAAAAATCTCAAGGGAATCTAATTTCACACTCATCCCAATCAATTGGAGACCACCATATTCTGACATAGACTTGACTTAGAATCTAATTACTTTGGTGAGAATACAACTAACAAACCTTTAAAACAATAATTTTCATGCCGCTTATAAAAGCATGTGCACAATATCCTCACTAAAAAAGCAAAGGTATAATAAATAACTCCTTCTAATATATATTATAGTCTGAAAATAAAATGATTTCCTTACTCAGATCTCTATAATATGGAAGTTAACATTGGCAGTATTAGAATACTGTAAAATAGACTCATATAATGCTCACGTTCAAAAACTTTGTATTTTTAAATTATAAATACATTATACCGCACAAGGTATAATCTAATGACCTCAAAAGAGAATATGGTTGGTGGACTAGCAATCGTATACACTAAAATTTATGTCCATTTGGACACTCAGAAAATTTGAAAAAGGGTCTTTGAAGAGGTAAATAATAATTGAGATGAAATATACTGGATAATGTGGCCACAAAATACAAAGAGAAAGCCCTTATCTGAGAAAGAAATGGACACACAGAGAAACAGGAAGGCAATATTACTCCAGAGTCTGGAGTAATACATCTTTGACTCAAGGAAGCCTAGAAATGCCAGCTTCTATCAGAAGGTAGAAAAGGAACAATTCCTCCCTCAGAGCCTCCAGAGGAATAAATTTTATAAATTAGTGTGGAACTTCTGAACTCCACAGTCATAAGAGAATAATTTCTCTTGTTTTCAGTGATCAATGTTATGATCATTTGTAACAGCAACCCTAAAATACTCATTCTTAGATCTAAACTTGTCCAATCATTATTAGAATTAACTAAAGTAATAGGTATAACATATAATAACAGACAAATAGCATGCAACTGTTTGCCTACTCTATGTTCATTAAAACTGCAAGCATACCTCATGACAAAGAAAAGCTCTTTACCAAATGGTTCCACTGGTGAGTTCCATAAAAGTTTTTCAAAATGAATTCATACCAATTCTTCCAAACTATTCAGAAAACACTAAAGGGAATACTTCCTAACTCATGTTATGATAGCTGCATTATCCTTTCACCAAAAACCAGCAAAGATACTACAACAAAAGAAAATGAAGGCCAATATTCTCTATGAATTTTCAAGCAAAAGCCCTCAAAAAAAATACTAGTAAACTAAATTAGCAGTACATTAAAAGGATTACACATTGTGATAAGCAGGATTTATTTCTAGAATGCAAGGATAGTTAAGTATATGAAAATCAATCAGTTTAACATACCACATTAACAAAATAACAGAAAAATACACATGATCATTTCAACAGATACAGGAAAAGCACTTGACAAAATACACAAACTTTCATGATAAAAACACTATAGAAGTAAAGCAATAAGCTGAAATACAGAAATCAAAGGAATACACAATATGTAACAACTGTAAAACATTAACGGGAAGGACAGAATCTGTATAGTCAAATGACACCAATTCTATACTAATCTCTTCAGATTACAGTGATTAACAATCTAAAAGAAACCTCTAAAATACCCAAACAAATGGAGGATAAATAAAATGTTTCTAAAAATCTCTTGGGTAAATTAAGAAATCAGAGGAATAAATTATCTACATTTCAATGAAAATGAAGAGACATATTTATAGATCTTATGGGAAACAGCAAAAGTGGTATTAAGAGGAAAGTCCACAGAAATACCAGCCCAGATTAAAAAAAAATTAATAAATAACCTAGTATTATACCTGAAAAAATAAATAAAAAACACCAAATATCAGTAAAAGGGAGGCTAGTAAAAATTGGAGCAGAAATAAATGAAAAAGAACCCAAAAAGACAACACAAAAAGAGCAATGAAATCAAGAGCTGGTCCTTTGAAAGGATAAACAAAATTGATAAACCCTGTAGCTAAACTAAATGAAAAAGAAAAAAAGATAAAGTACAAATATAATGAATCAGAAATGAAAGTCAAAATAATACATACTGCAGAAAAACAATGAATTATAAGAGATTACTATTAACATCTATATGCAAACAAGTTGCATAACTTAAAAGAAATGGATGTACTTTTACAATCATACTCACATCTAACACTAACCATCAGAATGAAAGAAACAGCTTAACCAGACCAATCACAAGCAGAGACACAAGGTAAAGCAATCAAGTCTTCCAGGAGACCAGCCAAAACCCATAGATTTACTAGCGAAGTCTACCAAACTTTCAACTCTTCAAAAGAAAACAACAACACACACACACACACACACACACAAAAATGATATGTAGAGAAGACACTCCCAAACACATTTTACAAGGTAAATGATACCCCAATCTAAAAATTAGACAAGAGCAGCACCAAAAAGAAAAAAAGGGGGGCAGGGGACTATAGTCTAATGCTGTAAAGAACACTGATGCAAAAAACTTTCAAAAAAAAACCTTAGCAACTGAAATATAAAAATATATTAGGAGAAAATGGTCAAGAGGGAATCATCCCAGAGCAGCATGAAATACATGGATGGTTCAATATATGCACAAGTTAACCGATGCCATATACCACATCAAAATTAAAAATACAAAAATCATATGATTATATTAAGAAGCTGAAAAAACATTTTTACAAGACCTAGCCATCATTTATGATGCAAAAACCAGCCAGGCACGGTGGTACATGCCTGTAAGCATCAGCCTATGGAGCATGGCTGGGACTGGGGATCATAATTCGAGTCCTGCTCAGGGCAACTTAGGGAGACCTAGTTCCAAAAAAATAGCTGGGCATGTGCGTGCTTGTAATTCCAGCTACCTGGGAAGCTGAGGCTGGAGATGGCTTCAGTCCATGGTACCCCAGGTAACGTGAGCCTGCAGTTCTGCAGGCAAAAATAGCGAGACCTAGTCTCAAAAAAAAAAAAAAAAAAAAAAAAAAAAAAAAAAAAAAAAAAAAAAAAAAAAAAAAAAAAAAAAAAAAAAAAAAAAAAACTAGTGGAACAGAAAATCCAGAAAGAAATCTACTAGCATCTGTGACTTTATTTACTAAAAAGTGACAATGCAATACAGCAGAACATTAACAGTGTTAATAAATGGTGCTAGGTCAAAAGGATTTCTATAAAAGAAGAATACATTTTAACTTCTACCTCAAACCAAAATGGCAATGAAATCAATTCTAAATGAACGTGGATTTGAATGTTTAAAGGTAAACAGGGGGCTTTTAGAAGAAATGTTGAGGTCATTTTTAGATTCTTTGAGCAGACAACCTAGTTATAAAGTGCTAGTCATAAAGAGAAAAACTGATCCATCAGAACATACTGACTGAGATCTAAAAGGACAAGAGCATGCAACTCAATAAGAAAAAAAAAAAAAGTCAAAAGATGGGCAGAAGAGCTGACACTTCCTCAAGGAAGACAGCCTGCAAACAGGCATATAAATAATTATCAGGAATATTCATAATTATCATCAGGGGAATGCAAATCAAGAACACAAGATACCACATTGCACATAGGAGAATGGCACAGAAAGGAAACATCAGACACAACAAGTACTGGCGAGGATATAGGGAAAAGGGAACCCTTCTACACAGCTGAAAATAAAGACTGGTGTAACCCTGCTGGAAAGTAGTATGGGGGTGTCTTAAAACTGAAAATGGTTCTGTCATATGACCTACTAATTCCACCCCTAGGTATCTACCTGAAAAATAGTCAGAATAATCAACACAATATTAAAGGAGAAGAACAAAGTTGAAGGACTGATGTTACCTTCCAATAACAGTGCAATAATCAAGACAGTGTAATATAAGCAAAAGAATACAAGGATAAAACAGGGGAACAGAATAAAGAGTCCAGAAATAAATCCACATATAGTTATATGACTATGGGAAGGAATATGTTCCCCCAAATTGAGAGAACAATTTGGGTCTGAAAAATGAAGCTGTGACTTACATTAAATATAATTAAATTTTATTAAGAGCAGCTTACATACAGGGCTTCCTGGTGCCAGAGCCAGTGGACAGGGCTTAGGTCAAGGCAAGATCCACACAACTCACTCTAAAAGGGTTATTCTTATACTATTTTTGTGTGTGTGATCATTCTTGTTTAAGACGAATGACGCCAGATGTCCAGGGAGATGTGTCACGTGCATCTTTGTTCTACTAAGATTAATAGAGTTGCATATGGATTACAAGTACAGGTTAATACACATGAAAAACAATGGGGGAAATTGGCTATCTTCCCAGGATAGGGCAATTATCAGTCACAGACCTAAGTCATGGCATCAATACAAGATGGAGTCACTTTGGCTTTCTTTCTTTGTCATTTCATTATACTTCACCACATAGCTTTAAAAATTATAAAGTGATATTCCTTTAAGGAATACTCAACTTCACTTTCATTCAATTCTAAATATAATTAATTGACTTTTCAGTGTATTGCTCCACTAACTCTGTCCTAACTAAAGTCAAAAATAATTACTAAAATTGAATGGAAATTTTTAATTTTTATTTTACTTTCTGCTATTTCTGTTCCCTAAGTGTATTCTCACTTTCTTTTCTTGTTCTAAATTATTCATTTTTTAATAAATTTAACTAACCTCTTGGAGTAAATTCCCATCATACACTTATTAACTTCAAGTCTGTGTCTTTTACCTAAAGATCCTTCTCTCAATAGCCTACTGTAATTGGACAACTTCCAATTGGATAATATGCAGGCACCTCAAATTAAAATCATTTTAAATCAATGTAAAATTCATTTTCTAATCTCCCATTCCTTAAAATAAACAACACCACAATTAGGAAATTCTGCTGGTTCTCTTAAGTACTTTATCCACAGAGCTACAGACAGCAGAAAGCTGTTAGTCATCTTTGGTTCTTCCTGTCAATCTTCCCTGGTCATATCAATTCTACCCCTTATGGTCATCTCTTAATTCATTCCACTTTTTTATATCAGCCACACATTTAATTAATCCATTTTCTTTTGCACGCTGTAAGCTAAAACATAATAATCAAATATTATCATCTGATCCTTGTCTAAATTCTCCAATCTCTTCTTCCTTTTTCACTTGTATAAATCATGAAAACTACTAGCATAGAAGCAATGAAAACTGACTTATTAATGGAGAAGTTCTTCCATTCACTAAAATGAATTCCATTGTCTTCTATGCCTTTAGAATACATTCTTCAAAACTCATGGAAAGCTTTCTGCTCAGTCGGAGGTAAATATCTTACATTTGTCTTCCATAGCGCTTATCACATATTTTATTAATTAATCAACCTACTCTCCAACTATAGGAGGAGCTGGAGAAAGAAATTTTTTTCTTTCCCATACCCTATGCACTGAGCATACTCCCTGGGATTTAGCATATGCACATTAAATAACTGCTACTAGTTATTAACTATTATTAGTCATTATTAACATTTCATCTAAACAAATACCTTTTTTACATTTACTTTCCTCAAATATTCCAATATTCTGGTGTTTTATATTCAACTCTACACACTAGTAAATTCAAATTCGCTAGCAAAAGTTTTCTTTGTATATATTAAATTTCTTCTATGACAGGGTTATACCATGGATATCATGAATATTCTGGTGTACATATGTGATGCTTTACAAATTATAAAGTTGAAAAATAATTCTTCAGACCAACAAAGAAGGCAAACTAATCAAATTATCAAGCAGAGAAAAAGCTGAAGGCTAAGAAAGACTAGGCAACAAAGGAATATGTAGTAAAGAAACCTATAAAAACTAAATATTTGTAGTATTTCAAAGTCTTCAGAGCAGCAGAACTATTCAAGAAATTCTATTTGATATCAGTCTACTTTGTCACTTTTTGTTTTGATCTTCTTAGTATTTGTTTATCACCAGACAAAACTAGCAACTACTGTTCAATGTGTTCACTGAACACATTGGACTATGCTGTTTTGTGTGTCAATCTAATCATCCCCCAAATGAGAACATTTTAAACTTCTTGAGGTCTACTGTGACAAGATTAGATCCAAGCAGACAGTAAGCACTCAACAGCTATTAATGGATGATATACTAAAGATTTACACTAGCAAAGAGTCAAAATAAAAGCAACTAAACCTTCACTAAGCTTCCCAGTTGATATTAAATAACAAAATGGGCTTTTTTATTTTCCTGAATATTTTCTTTAAAACACAAATCTAGGGCTGGGCATGGTGGCTCATGCCTGTAAGCTTCAGCCTATGAAGCGGCCAGGGCTAGGGATCGCGGTTCGAGTCCCGCCTGGGGCCCGTAGCGAGACCTAGTTCCAAAAAAAAAAAAATAGCTGGGCGTGGTGGCGTGTGCCGGTAATCCCAGCTACCTGGGAAGCTGAGGCTGGGGATTGCTTGAGACTGTGGGACCCCGGGCAAAGAGAGCCTACGGATCCACGTGCAAAAATAGCGAGACCTAGTCTCAAAAAAACAAACAAACAAACAAACAAAAAAAAAAAAAACACAAATCTCCCAACTGAAAAACCCCAGTCACTATTTTGCAATACTAATTTTATCAAATACAATCAGTCAAAGAATGTTAACAGGTCAGAGATTTAAAACAATTAAATGGCAAGAATTTCAATGAGTTTTGGCTATATTATTTAAGAATGGTAGATAACTGTCAAAAATCAATAGTTTAGCAGTGCATACATAATTTGGGAAACTTTTATAACTAACCCCCATCCCCAACTCAGTTTTGAAGAAAAAAATTAAATATAAGATTAGGTTTTAAATTAGATGTTTTTTTATGCACACAAATTCCCAATTCTAATAAGCTCTCATTTCAGAGTACACAAGTCAATAGAAAGAGAAATTATATACAAATCTTCCTTTTCTTTTTTTTTCTTTTTTTTTTTTTTTTGGAGGGAAGGTACTTAAAAGTATTTTCTGTTATTTGCAGCTTCCTTAACAGCAAACGACAATTAAATGTGTGAACAAGGTTGTCAGAGTAACACTTGTCATTCACACCACTATGGAAAGGCGCTCCAAGACTTCCAGAAGCATTAATTAAAATTAACGAAAGTTTTAACTAAGACTTGTCAGAGATGTATATTTTGTAGTCTGCTGTTTGAAATAGAGGAAAACCAATTCCCCTCACGTAGTGAGTACATTCAGAAAAACAACTCATTAACTGTATCCTTCGATATAACACAGTCATTCTGTAAAAAAACCTCCTGCGGAATTTCCACCTAGAAATCAAAAGAGAAAGGAACAGAAGAAATTGGTTTTGCTCTATACTATCAAAGAACACTGCGAGGTCTTACTAGCAGTTGCTTGATAGCCACTAACGTTTTCTTTAATCAGCTTTAATGACACGAGAGGAAAGCTGAAAGATATTACCCACCTCTGCCCCTATCGAGCCCCGGAGGACCCAAACTCAGGACTCAGGTGGGCCTCTCTCACCTGGGCTCCGCAACAAGATTCCGCTCTCGTAACGTAAGAGCACTTTTCAGCAATACACTTTGCGATTGGTTGACTCAGGGGAAATGTCTCAATCTCATTGGCTAAAAGAGCCTGGTAGGGACAAGGAGGCGGGAGTTTGGGGCAGCCTCTGACAGGTCCGCTGCTTTAGTTCCCAGAGTTCTTATTGGGGCAATGAGGGAAGCGCCAAGATGGCGGCTGTGGTGACCTGCGGCACGGGCTCCGGAGATACTGGGCCGGTTGAGGCGCCAGCTAGAAAGAACAACGTTACCAGTTTCCAGAGGAGGGATGCTAGAACCAGCAGTACCGAATGCAGCGGTTCTCGACTGGTGTCCATCGCGGGCACACGACCGTCATTGCGGAATGGACAGCTGCTGGTGTCAACCGGGCTCCCAGCTCTGGACCAGCTCTTAGGTTGGTTCAGAATGGAGATCTGGGCTCTACAGAGGGAAAACTTAGGGAGGGGACCTGTCTGGGGAACCACCCTGACGCCACATCTCTCTCTCTGACCCCTCGGCCTCAAAGGTGGAAAGGACCGTCCGGTGTGTTAGAGATGGTGGGGAGGAACGGTTGCGTGGAGACTTCCAAATCCTAGTATTAACTACTCCCACTTTCTACTCCGTTTCCTGCCCGCCAGCGGTTTCTACACCCCGAGTTAGATACTTTTACCCTGAAATCCTTCCTGGTCAAGGGGAATCAATGTTTGAAGACACTTTTGCCTTCATCTAGAAATCCCCTCCTGGTCTCTGATTACATTCCTGCTAATTCCAGGTAGTTTATGTTTTGGACTAACCTACAAAACTTGGCATCATTGAGAAAGATGGGCTTTAATAGAAAAATGCTGAGAAAAGTGACTTCCTTTCACTCACTACAGGGCTGCTTCTATCCTGGCTCTGAATTTTTGAACAAATCATGTTGGCTTTTAAGAAAAGGATGTTAAAAGCGTCTGTGAATCCAAAGTAGTTAAAGCCTGTAGTTGATACTGACTGTCATACTCGTTTGTATTAAATATATACTTACATATAGGTTTTTATTAAATTTTCTCTATATAATTTACTTTGGAGTCAGATTGCAAATAATATGTTTAAAGTTAACATTTTAACAAGAAAAAAAAGTCCAGTCCAGGTCTTAGGTTTTCCTGTAAAAATCTGTTTTTTCAAGAGAAGCCTGCTGAAAATATGCATATTCCTAACTGTATGTTCAAAGGATTGACCAGATTAGGTTAGCAGAATAGAGCTGCTTGCTGTGTTAATAAAGCTCATAAATTAATCTCTGTCAGAATGCTGCTTCAGTAAAACTGTTTATATAACTTTTTTATAGTATGTGAAATGTGTCAGTTAAATCTTGTACACTTTCAGCAAAACTAGTATTTCATATCTGGGTCCATTTCTATTTCCGGTTATTTCTATGTAAGTTTAAGTGTTTTCCCTTGTTTCAAGTCCGTTGCCTTAAATTGCATGATACCATAAACAGAAATGATTAGAAATAACTGTCCTGTATATTCTATAATCTCTCCTCCAGAGTTCTCCCTACACAATCAAGTGGCAAATTTTCTCACATTTTTCCTTTGTGAACCTTATGTGGTGTCATCCTATGTCTGAACTTAAAACTTGAGACTTATTCCTTAACTTGTTGTTAACATTTTTCACTTTAATTCAGTGGGAAGTTGTAACTTTATTCCCTTGATCCAGAAACTCTCTCCAAAAATATTACATTTTTTACAGTGTATCTGCTGTTCCTCGTTAAAATAGCAAAGTGTGCCTAGCACAGTTCCTAACATATTGTGTAGGGAGAAACCTGGACAAGAGATTATGAAACAGTTATTTGAATCTAATCACAAACTCAGAAATGAAGTGACATGAACAGTCACAAAACTAGTGACACACTGTACCAATCCAGATAGTAAGCTCCAAATTTAGTGTTCTCCCCAAATTTAGTGTTCTCTCCAAATTCAAGTTCTATCATTGCTTCAGAATTTTAAGAATTTTCTTCAATTTGTTTTCACCATTTAGAAAAAGTAATTTATACTCTCATAAAGCACCCACCAAAATGTAGCCCAACGTATTTTCTTTATTGTGTTTCTACAGCTCTAAACTTGAACTTTAATTTTTAAAACGTTGCAGGTTTGCTTGGGGTTGGGGAATGTAATATTTGACTGTAAGAAGCTTTTATTAAAATTTAGTGTTAACAAAGATGATTGAAATAGGATCAGTTTTTTTATATGTTATGTTTTGCATATATACAGTTATTCTCAAAGTGCTCAGCAGTTGATAACAGTAGTTTCTACATTGGAATAATATATACTACATTGGAATAATAAATATTTCCAAAAATATTTGACTTGTTAATGTCATAGTAATAGTTTTGTATTTGGTTTTCTACATAGTTGGCCTTCTGGAGAGAACTCTTCATATTCATTAAAATATTATTTGAAAACTTTATATTCACTAAAACATTTGAAAGTGGATTATTTGATTGTATCTATAAACACAAATATAAGCAATTCAGATTATTTTGTTTCTCTGAAATGTTGTTTGATACATTTTAATAAGTATACCATATTGTCACAAAATATAATGATAGTAAGATAGTATGATAGCAAAATGAAGGCATACTGTAACATTGTGTTTCCTAAGTATATTGCAGTGTTACTGTGTAACATTTTGTCACAGCAGCCGTGTAGAGTTATTTTACTACTACCATTACCATTTATTGATTAAGAGTACTTTTAACATAGATGCAAAATTACTTGAAAGGCTTACATTATTTATTTTCTTTGCACCTTTAAGCATTTAAAGAATGATCTAATTATACAGATCATTTTTCCCTGATCACTTAATTTTATTATTAAATATTGATATACATTCTAAAATTGAGTGCATTTAGAATTGGATACATTTTCAGATTCTTGAATTTCCCAATCCAGGTTCTCAATCTTGCCCTTTTAGATGTTTACTTTATTTAAGGACACTATATGTAAGTAACACACATTTTTGAAAATGAAAGGGATTGGTTGGAGAAATATTCCATTTTTCTTCTAGAAATGTCCAAATAAATCTTACAGTAGTTAAAGGATTCCTGTAGATTTTTGTTTTTTCTAATAAAAGCTATAGTCCATTTTAGGACTTTCTAATCTGGGGAAATGTCATCCTTCAAAAAGATATTTGGAAACAGTCATTTCTCATGTTTGACTTGCTTAATCTCTGAGCTGCTCAGAGTTTATTAAATCTGAATAATCAAGTGAGTGGAATTTCAGGCTAAATAATGGTCACGAAGAGTGTTCTGGAAAAAAACTTGGTAACTTCCATTTTCAACACTGATATCAAAAAGCAAATACTAGTGGACTTATTTTCTTTATTCTGCTATATATTGTAATCTCTAGTTTGGACTACATATACATTGATCTTGGACTAGATATTTAGCATCATCGTTTTATTTTGGCAATTGGCAGTTGTTGTTTAAGAAAATGTAATTCCTTCTATTACTATGTAAGATTGTTTCATGTGACTTAATCTACAGAATTATTCTTACTGCTCATAACCTTTTCTATTTTGATTCCCAGAGTTGCCCAGCCAAAAGTTGTGATCAAGAGTTATTAAATGTTTTATTCTTCCAAGAAAGGGAATAATAGTAGAGGTGTTTAAAAAAACAACTACAATTTAATTTGAAGAGATATAAGATTATTGCAATGAACCAAGGAAAGGCTATAAACTTATTTTTCACGTTCCATTTTCCCAAAATGCCTATCTATGTTAATACATGGAGTGCTGACAATTACTTTCCTGACTTCAATTTCCACTTTTGCTTTCTGTAACTTTGAAAAAAGAGGTAGCCTTGCTGAAAAATAAATTATCACTTCTGGACCTTTTATTCTCATAAGTAAATTAAATTGTCCTCATTTACTGAAACTTCATAACTTAGATATTTGCACTGGAAAGTGTGGGGAATTGAATTTCCTTTCTTTAGAATAGAGATGATGTCATTTTCTAATTTCATATGAATGGGAGGAGCTTCACAATCACAAGAACTTAAAATTTCCTGATAATTTTTAAGTAAAATTTTTTAGCGTTAAAAATGCTGTCATTTTTTAAAATTCTTCAAAAAACTAAAATTTTAAAGTATCAAATTTAGAGTGTCTTCAAGCTTTCAAACTCATGTAATTTTATATGTTGGTAAAATACTCTGCCCATGTATTTAGTAAACTGCAGATAAATTTAAATTGCTTTTTTTATTGAAGTAAAATTTTGTAATAAGTTGCAAGTGGGCATTATTGATAAGCAACATATACTACACTTTCATATATTTCTTAAAGAGGTCTAGCAGTAAAATCAAGAGTTTATTTGGATTTTAGTAAGCTAGAGATAAATATACTTTGAAAAAATATAGATATAAAACAGTGCATGATAAAAAGTATGTTGATGACTTCTCTAAGGTAATTAGGAGGCAAAAAAAGACTAGTTTACTTTTGTTTGTAATTATAGAAATAAAATGGTCACTGACTTACCCCATTATTTACCTGTCAAGCATTATAGTGGGCTACTAGGAAAAAAAGCCCTATTTTAACTGGGTACTATTAGTGTGGAATCATCTATTGATTTCTAGATTACCTGAAATTACTAATGGATTACTAAATTTAAAGATATAGTAAAAGTAGTTTACAATTAGTATGTCAATATATACTGCCATGTTTGATTAAGTTGCTGATTTTTTGGTAGAGACATGGCTACAAAAGTATTCAAACTTACTCTTTAAAAATAAAAGCTGAAACCTGTCAAGTGAGATATGTCAAAATATCTACAAAGATATTTTGAGTAAAGATATTTTGAGTAAATGTTAAAATGTTACACTAAAATCAAGTTGGGAAGAATAGAGGAACTTTGTGATCATGAGTACATGTCAAATATAGAAAAAATAAGTTAATTTAAAAATAATGAATAAAGTTGTTTCATTATATTCCCCAAGACCAACTTTCAAATTGACCAACCTTTACTAAAGCCAATCTAAGTTTCAGCCTAACAAATTTACATAATAGCATCCTTTGAAAAAAAAAAAAGAGAACTACTTTTTTGTAATACAAATCTTAACAGGTTGTTAATTTGACAAAAATCATTTTTAGAATCTCCATTTATGTTTCTTTAATGTACAATTTTGTGAGCATTAAAATTATAACATACATAGAATTCTAAAAAGTTGAGTGGTGTTTCTTTCTTACCAAGAATATGACCGTTCGGATTGCTCCTATGAAAAACTGCCTTCTTAGTGTAAACTGATTTGTATAATGGTTTGCTTAACTAGTTCCTCAGTGGGAGATGTTATTGTGATTATAACTTATCAAATAATGAAACTTATTTATTTATGCTTTGTTTTAATCAGAAATTAATTCTGGGAATAGTAAGTGTATCTCTTATACTGAGTACCTTTCCTGGCCAGACATCTGAGCTAAGCATCTATTCATTGAAATGAAATCTATCCCATCATCTGTTCTGATCTCCCCATTCTGAATAATAACCACAGATTTTTTAAATGCTGTGTTACACTGCAAGCCTACATAAAAGTATAAGTTGAAGAGACACAAATATATATTAGAGGAGTTTAGGCACGTATAAATCCTTATAAAAATAGGTTAAGGGGGGGAAAAACAACTAACAATTTTGTAGCATCTGTTCTAGACTAGACAGTCTAGAACTGTATCTGTTATATGCCTTCAGTATCTGCTATAAGCCTATTATATTATTTTTCAACATCATATACACAAAATGATAGGAAAAGTAAGGAAGGCATTGGAAAGTGTGATTTAAAATAGGCGAAATGGATCAAAATGTTGCTAGTAGTCTATATGTTGTAAAAATTGTGAAATTAGATATTTATCCTAACCTTGTCCCATACAAAATTGTTTTGTTCAAATCCTTTTGATTGCTGTTATCATAGGTAGTTCAGTTTACATTAATATCTTGAAGTTATCCTGCGTAGTTCATATATGAAATGTTTAATTGCTATATTAAACATGAAATCAAAATATATATAGTTCTATACAAATGTACATAAAATATACTAATTGTTCTCTAACAATTTATAATGCTGCACTTAAAAAGATACCAAATGTTGCACTGTGTATTAATATATGTTGCCAAATTTCAAATTCTTAGAAACATATCATGCAATTTCAAAGCAAAAATAAACACTGTGAAAGGAGCTTTTTCACTGGCCATTTTTCTGTATAACATTTACTACTACAAGACTTTCTTGGGGGAAATTTCCCTGTGGATGCCCTAATGTTTCCTACAGTTTTGTAATATACATACAAATGTGACATCAGTTGTCCAACAATTATAAGTCATTTCTTTTTTAATTTATTATACATTAAACACATTTCACTTTTGATATATATATTTTACATCTTAGCCATTTGTTAATATATGTATTACTGATTATAAATGGCAATATTTTTACAAATGTTTAACAAAGAATGTATCATTAGGTATCTTTTCAGTATGGTTCTAGTTTTCTAAAACTCGTGATTTTTTTAATAACTTCAAGTTAAATGTTTATGCTCATAATATCCTAATTCCTATATTTAAAGGAACATTTTCTGGTAATATTGAAAATGTACTTCATGATTGTGCTTTTATTGTTTATAATGGAAAAAATATTTTAAATTCTAAATATACTTAGAGTATATCCAGACTTTATTATTTTAGTGGAAAAAGGAATTTGTTCTAATACCAGGTTTTTCTATAAATCTTCTAAAATTTGAGGGAAAATGTTAAGTAGAATTTCTATTATAACATTTTATTCTTATGTTGTACTTCTGAGATAGTAAGTTGCTGTGCACATTGAGGTTTCTGTTACTGAGTTAATTTATTAACAAGTGCTAAATATAACATTGGAATGCTTAACCCGTTATATTAAATGCTGCATGGTCCTAGCACAGGAAAAAGGATAGTATAGTATATTATGAAAGTAATTGTAATGTGTAGTGTGTAATTACCTATAATATGTAATTATTTCATAATAGTACCTTGAGCAAAGTATTGCAAGGTAATTAAAATGTTGTTCTCAACTGTAATTTAAAAGTTATGGAAGTACCTGTCCTTGATAAAATCTAACTTTATGCTAAAGCTAATGTGAAAAGGTAGATTAATTTTCCTCTTGATTTTGTTTCATTTCCAGGTGGAGGTCTAGCTGTTGGAACAGTTCTTCTAATTGGTTAGTATAACACTGTATAACATATACTTTGTTCTTCGTGATTTAGTTTTATGTTGGGCACAGTGATTTATGGATTTTCCTATTATGAAATCAAGAATTTAATCTTTATGAGAGTTAATGTAAATTTGAGAGCAATTTCCTTCAGTTCTAATTTAAATTCATATGTTGGTCTGAACTTGAAATTAAATGGGTAAATGTATCTAAAAAATATAGCTCTTATATTTATAAATGTTCCAATACATAGTATTCTATCCTTTTAAAGACTCAGTTGAGTTTGGAAAACCTCAGTATTCAGAGTGGAGTTATTACAGTGATTAATTTGAGGAAGTTTATGTATTGATAAGTCCATTGTAAATATTGCAGGTTTTAATTATTGTCTTTTATCTAAAAAAAAGGCAGCAAGCTTAAAATCATACTTTCATTCATTAAAGCTTCAGTAGTTCTTATTAAGACACATATATATGACCCCTATTTTACCTTATTTTTTTGTTTAGACCATAAAATCTTGGAATTGAAATAATCCTAGGATGTTGCATAATCATAGTTCTCATCTACCTTCAAATTAGTTTTCCATAATCCATGACAAATATCAAACACATTTTATGTACAGACTTTCTAGTTTAAAGGACTTACTGTATCACAAAGCAATACTTAGTTGTTGAAAAGCTATTATTTATTAGAAATTCTTTATATTATTGTTTAATTCATATACCTGCAGATTTTTTTCTACTTTTGTCCTCTCATATGATACAGAATTAATCTACCCTTCTTTCATATTTTTATTTTATTATATTATATTTTATTTAATATATTTTATTTCATATTTAAAATACTCCTAAAATATTTTAAGTATCTATATTATCACCTTAAATTTTTCCAAAGTAAAGATTTGGTATTTTATATATATATATCGTCGTTTTACTTCTCACTCATTGATCATTCTCATGTTATTCTTTCTAATTTGGCATTGTCTTTCTAACTATGCCCAGAACTAATATAACATTCCAAATTTAGTGTGACTTATATTCAATATATTTGGACTATAAAGTGTGATCAGGTTGACAGAATTATTATTCTAAGGTACCAGTAAAAGTTATTTTCTACTCATTGATTTTTTTTTTTTTTAAGGTAGCAATGAAATGCATTAAGTATTTTTAGAAAAATTTGCCTCAGGGATGACTTAAACACAAAATGGTGGTCCTTAAAATTTGATTGGTATATAAACATTTGCCTAATAAATGGAACTCTATCTGGAAAATTCAGAAGAGATAAATCGATTATCTTATTCCCCCTCTGCCAGACACATAAAAGGTGATAGTGATGAAGTGCATTTCACTTTATTCTTACTATGGGTCATGTATGTGCTAAATGCTTAATATCTTTTTTTACTTGTACAACATTATTGTGTTACATGTAAGGCATGTTGTAGCCCATTTTATACATCAGAGGATGAGACTCTGAGAGGTGAAATAACTTTTTAATATCATAGTGAAAGAGCTAAAAGGCTGTGTGGTTTTTTTTCTCCATAAGCTTGTACCTCTGTAAAAATTCTTATTTTCTACTATCAGCATTTCTCTTTTCTAGTCACAGTTTTTTACACTTGCCACTCACAATTTTTATTCTTTCAAATAATATGAGAGAGATTACTAAGATTATAAGATTTGCAATCTTTATAAAAGATTGCTTTGTATAGGTGCAGTTTGCTATTCTAAAAATATAGCATATTACTGTTTTAAAATTATACAATATAATCACTTTGGACTTGTGTCCACTCATCATATCTGAACCAAATAATTAGTTTCCATATGGCTCTTAGCTATAAAATATCTGCCAATTTCTTTCCAGTCATTTACTTTGATTACTACAGTATAATTTTCTGGACATTTGCCTAGGCTCTAGTCTCCCAGTCTCTGGATAATAGACAACTTTTAATAAATAGCTCAGTAAAATCCATTTTATAAAATATTTGTACACCCATTAGTCTCTAAAGTACTATTTAATTATTTTGGAGACAGAATCATTCTAGAAATGGTGATGTAAGTGCTTTAGTTTTTTTTTTCTTTCTTTCAGTAAATAGTGAAAAATTGTTGAGAAACTAACACCCTGTTTTACAACAAATAGATACACAAAATACAAATGATGTTAAAGACAATCAGGTTGACCTTTCCAGTCCCTAGCCTCCATACACTGACAATTTATATGAGCATATTCAGTACCTTGTTTTTTTTTTTCACTTAATATATGCAGGAGTTCAGTACATGTACATTCTTCTTTTACTGCACAGTATTTCTTTGTATAGGTATCCCAAATTTATTTAAATAGGTCTCTACTGATAAATTTAAGACCATTTTTCAATTTCTAACATTACTGTGAATAATCTTATATATAAGCTTTTATAGATATATGGACTCACTTGATGATTGAGGCAAGAGGCAACTTAAATTGTGTTACATATTATTGTACTGCTCTCCCAAAAAGTTATGCCACCTTACATTTCAGGAGTTTGGAATACCAGTTTACCCTCACCGTTGACACCCTTGACATTGTATAGTATTCAACAATTTCAACTTTACCAGTCCCAGCAGATAGAATGTGAAATTTTGTGCTCTTCACCTCCCCCACCTTCTATCAGGATGGTTAACAGGTGTTAGTGAAGTGGGAAAGCCCCAGGGTACACAATAATGCAATAATGTAATATAAATAAAAATACACACATATATATGCAAATTTAAAAATAAATAAATGAAGTACTGGACCAGATGGACTAAAGACGTTTATAGAACCCTCCATCCCATAGCAGAAATCAGTCAAAAAGAAAAAGACAGAAACCGAATGGTTTCACAACTATATGGGACATGGGAAAGATAAGCAAAAAGCCATGAAGAAAAGTCAAAACAAGCTAACAGCCAAATTAAAGTACATAGCTTGGGGAGGGGGTGGGAATGGTCATGGAGGGGGTGAACCCCAGAGATCACAAAGATTTGAAATTCATATATATAAATTATTTTTTAAAAAAGAAAGTGAAATTTTATCATTTGAAACTGGCACTTTCCTCTTTGATGACAAAAAATCTGCAGAGTTACTAGAATGGTTTTAAAATTATGCAGCTGAATTTTAATTCTTTTCTCCAAGGGAAATATATGTGATTGGCTCTAAAAATTCAATAATGGTTAATAATTCATCCAATAAATGTTTATTGAACACTAAAGTTTGTACTAGGTATTGGGATTGCAAAAGGTACGTTCTTCTCTTAAGGAACTTTGCAACTATGTAGGACACATTTGGAGAATAAATAATGACTGTATTAAATTAATGCCATAATAAATGTGTTTATTTTTATTCTTTTCACTCATTAGTTATAACTAGTACAAAGAACTGTTGTTGATTTTTGTGTACTGATCTTACAACCAGTAACCTTTTAATAGTTTAAAGATATGCTTGAAAGAGCAAGAAGGAATCTTTCATGGAGAGAATTATTTTGTTATTGTTTTGTTTTTTATTGAGTAGAATTTATAAGTTTCATTTAATAAAATTATTTTTAATTTCACAGAAGAATAAAGATACACTCAAATTTTCAAAGTAGGCACTCATCTTTTGCAAACAGTGACAATGTTATTTCATAACAGGTTTGGTATCTTAGAAGTGTTTCCATAATAAAAAATGAAAAATATGGGATTGGCTTTGCAACCAGGTAGTGAACAAAGGTTGAAAAAACATTAAAGAAAATCTAAATTTCCATAAACAAATTGTTCTTGCATATCTGTATTTTGAGGATACAGTAAAGGTGAAAAGCTGAGGTTCATGGAAGCTAGAAGAAAAAGGGTTCCTAGAAGCAGGTTAGTACAGTATTATTGTCTGCAGAAGACAGGCTTAGTGATCAAGCTAAGAATATTTTTTATAAGAAGATTTAAGAAAAAACTCAAATATGACTAAAATCCTACAGAATCTGTGCTTTATGTCAGTTTACCTACATATTACACTATGTATTCAAAAACTTTGTTGAATTAAAAAATAAGTAAAATAACAACATATATAAAGCAAAGGTCCTATTTTTAGAATCTAATCTTTTACTGAAGCCTAATATTTTGATTCTTCTTATCAATCTAATAACAATTTTTCTTCAGAATAACGTAAGGCAAGATTGGATACTACACTTCATCTTAGCAAAAAGGCCAAGAAGTGATTGTATAAGGCAAATTGGAAGCATCTGTATGCCTTGAAACATTAGATTAGCTTGGGAAATGAATGGTTTCAAACATAAAGTAATTATAGTGGTATAAGTTCAATGGTTCAGAATTTAGAACATTACTATATTACTGTCTTTCAAAGACTTTTTTTTTTATTCCATAAGAACTAATGAAGGCATAAGAATGACTGGCATTATAATTTTTATATTATAAATTAATTTTTTAGCTATTTTCTCTTGATGTATATTTCTCAGTTATGAAGTCAATTTTATGATTAAATCTGTGTGTATGTGCCATAAGTGTGAACTTGCAGAGTAGTGAATCTAGGGTCTGTAGCAATGTTAACTATGGAAACTAAACACTACCAGAAAACCTAGAGTAATTACAAAGCTTCTGAATACAGCAAAATTATTGAACATGAAAATATAAAAAGCCATTTTCTGAGGAATAAATTGAAGAACCAAAGGATTTCCTGCGTTTTTTGTTTTTTTTTTTTTTTTTTGAAAATTGCATATAGACTCCTTAAAACAAGTTTCTTTCTTGTGTGCTGGAATAGATGTTGATGTCTTGTATTTTAAATGCTTCCTAAAAGTGTGATAAATGTGTAAATTTAGAATAATTTAAAAAGAATAAAAATGAAAGGATATCATAAGTATTTGGTTTCTTTTTAAATAAAAGATCTTGCTCTATTGATATTGAACATCCAAAAAGTTTAATAGAAATCAAAATTTAGAAACATTAAAGTATAAACTTTGAGACATTGATTATTGAATTATTTTTAAATTAAACTCTTATATTTATAATCTTCATCCTAGAAGAAGTTAAGAGACACAATATCAGACAGTTAATTACAACTAGGTATGTGTGGTTTGTGCTCATTCCCTATTGTTGTGTAACCATATAAACACAAGCAAGAGCAGCCATGCACTGATCATCTCACAATTTCTGTTTCTTCAGAGTGAGTGCAGGCATAGTTTAACTAAGTCCTCAACACCATAACCAAGATGTCAGCCTGGGATTCATTCTCATCTGAAGACTTGATTGAGGAGGGATCTATTTCCAAGCTCAAGTGACAGATGCAACATTTAGTTCCTTGCTGTCAGTCAGAGGCTCCCTATCCAGAGGGCAGCTCACAACATGGCCTCTTATTTCTTCAAAACCAGTAACACAGAATGCTTCAATCAAAATATAACAAATGTTACAATCTTAAGTGTAACAGAAATGACATCTTATTGCCTTCTTATTGCTTTTGCCATATTTTCAGACTAGAAGCAAGTGTCCATGCTCATCACCAAAGTACCAGTAACCCTACACCAAAGGCCATTCTAAATCCTGAAGGCTTCTAACCTTTTAAATATGTTTAACTTCTGTCCACTCTGACTCAAAAATTATTGTAACAGCTTCTTAAGTGTCTCCACTGTTTCTTTGCTTCAGTCCATTTTCATTATACTCAGAAGAACTTTATGATATGAAAATATAATTACGATCTATCCTTGCTGTAAGACTTGCCGTATACCCTATTAATTTTAACGTAAGGTCCACCTTAACTTTAATAATAATGATCGATCTGCCTCTGTTGATTCACTTTAGCCTTATCTCATCCTCTTACTTCCTTTTTCAAACTTTGTGTTTATCCCCCTTAATCTTTAATTCCTTCAGAGTGCCATTCTCTTACCTTTCTTAAGGTCAGTACTTAAGTTTTCCTTTATGTCTTTTTTCCTAACTCATCCTTTAAGTCTCCACTTAGTTATCTCGTCCAGAAAGTCTACCCTAACTGCTAAATTACTCTTCTTATTCCTTCTATGTATTTTACAGTCTTATTTTTCTTATTATTGGTAATACTTGATCATATCTCTGATTCAGTAGAGTATAAGATCTGTTATCATGGAAACACTGTAGATACACAGTGAATTAATGAATTCATGATTAAGTGAATGATTTGAAAGTCTGACTAAAAAGATAAGGAATTTAAGGTATCCTAAAAATTGGTAACTGAGAGCATTTTCAGTGGAAATATAGAAATAGCTCATCTAAACTCTAATATCAAGCAACAGTTGGTATTCCTCTTATTTCCATCCATCAGGCTTCATTCTGTACTTTGGAAGTTTAATGAACAAGTGTAATTACATTTTCATATGACAGCCCATCAAATATTTGAAGACAGCTATCTTGTATCCCTTGAGTCTCATTTTCTTCAAGCTAAATATTCCATTTTTCATGTCATATGCTTTTAAGTTAGTTCACCTTCCTGTTCATTTCATCTTGAAGATGCTTTAGTTTTTGTACATCTCCAAATTATTGTCAGTCTGGTCAGGACAATCATCTCTCTCAACCTAGGAATTAGACTAATAATTCAGGCCAAAGTACATTTGCTTTTTGGCAGTTCTGTCACATCATTATCATTTTTGTTTGCCCAATGTTACAAGGATTCACTAAATAGATTAATTAGATACTTATTGTTATAACCTCAAAATTTATTTTACAAAATTGATAATTTTCATCTTGAAAAGATTAGGGTTTTGAATTTGGGGTTTTGTGCTAGTCCTTATCTAGGTAATTCTTCCTATTAGTTTATCCTTTCCATACAACTCTTGAAAAAATAAGGCCATAGCTATTACAATACTGTGTTTGTGTGTATGTGTTTCTTTTCTGTGTATGAGAGAAAAGAGAGTTTCCAATCAAACAGTAGTTTGACTGAATTACAAGACTACATCGATTTTTTAGTGAATATCTTGTTTTCTCCAGATATTCACTAAGTATACAATTTCTCAATACTAGTGACATAGCAATAAGATGCTATTAATATCTAGAATTAAATACCATTTTAGATTTTAACAGCATGTTCCACAGCACAATGATTATTTCATTCAGCCTTGAACAAAGGTTCTCAAAGGTGGGGTTACCTCATTGGTTCTGGTAGGATTTGAGGAAACTACCTAACCAAAAAGGTGAAATAATTTATGTAAATGTTCTGAATTAAAGCCATGTGACTACTAGAGAAAGTAAATTTATGAGTGTATGTAAGATTACTAGAGTGTATATAAGGTTACTAGAAGTTGCATGCAGGTAAGAAAAAGTCAAAACCTTCATTCAATATTTTTTATTATCTGCAAATGAATATAAGTATAAGTATGAATATACCTGGTTTTTGAAGTATCAGTATGAATATAATTAGTTCATTCCCTTTCTGAGATTGTAGCATGTATCCTTATCTTTATAGATATTTAAATAGTTTAGTTTTATTTTTCTTTACCAAAAAACTGGTGGAAGTCATGGGAAAAGGAAATACTATTATGCCACCTTTTGTCTTTAATAGTGTTGTAACTAATATGGTAATAGTAATTGACTTAATGCTAAATATTTAAGATACATTCATTTCTTTTTCTCTAAACATGACTTTTGTATTTTATGTTAAAGTTGGTTGGAGACAATCCTTAGTTTTATATATATAAGTATTTTCTAGTATAACTATAAACCAGTAACAATATTTACTAGGAAAACATAAGTATAAACTTAGTCACCACTAAATTAAAACATTCAATTTTAAATTATTTTTAGATTTTAAATACAAACTAATATATAGGCATAAAACTATTTTAAAAATTTTAGACCTATCAGTCAACAGGCTACATAGTGGTTCGTGCTAAATTATTGTCACATGAAAAAATGCAGTTTGAGTTTATAGACCGGTTGGTAAGTAGTAATGATGGCCCATTATAGTAGTGCCTGAGAAAAACTTAGAAAATAAATTTGATTTTTTTTTTTTATATAACCCTCTAAATTTTGTGGAGATTAAAGGTGGAATAGTAATGAGAATGATTTTGAAATCAGAATGACTGTTAAAATAATGTACTTCCCACTGTGTCTATGAGACATTGACTGAGATACTAACTAGGTGTAGACAAGTTTCTTAGCCTCGCTAACTTTAGGAAGACATAATTACTACCTCACCTCATATATTTGTTTTAAGGAGAAAATTATAAAAAGCATCTGGGTATGCTTGGTATGTGGTAGAAAACTACCTCTATCTTTTTCTTTTTTTACAGAAGAGGATAAATACAATATTTATTCACCTTTGCTCTTCAAATATTTCCTGGCAGAAGGAGTAATAAATGGTCATACTTTGTTGGTTTCATCTGCCAAAGAAGATCCTGCTGACATTTTGCAGGTATATACTATACTAATTCAGTACTGCATTTTGATCATTTCATGAAAATTGTTTTTTGTGTCTGTATGTATACAAATGCTTTAATGGGACCAGACATATATTTTTTTCTCGTAAAGTTATAAAATTTATTTGAACATAGTTTCATTTTTAAAATAGTATTCTTGAACTTAAACTTCATATCGGAGGTGAAGTTAATGAGTTATTATAAATAGACAATAAATCAAATTATTATAGACATGATAAGAGAACATTATAATAATTTATGTAAGGAAAAACAACTGAAGGATATTATCAGATATTCCCAAAGGTGTAAATTTGAAAAAAGATACAGAATTAGAAGCACTCATTTATTAGTATTATTTTGCAATGCCAAAAACAATTATCTTCTAAAAACTAAGTACTCAAGTATGTGATTGATAATACTCTTATCTTTTTCATACCAAAGCACACTTTCTTTTAGAGAATAATTTTGACTGACAGAATTCTTAATTTTTAATCTGAAACAGGAGCCCTATTTTAAACCGTTACTTGAATAACTATTATAACTCAAGGTATTTTTTTCCCCAATAGGGTATTTTTTAAAATAATTTATTTATATATATATATATATATATTTCACATCGTTGTGTTTCCTGGGGGTCACCTGCCACCTCTCCTCCCTGGCCATTCCAGCTGGTCCCCTCCCCCAGTTGTGTACTTTTGTTTGGTTGTCAATATGTAGTGAAACCATTTGGTTTCTGTCTTTTTCCTTCTGACTTATTTCTGCCAATGATTTCTTCTGAATACATTCATGTTACCAAAAAATCATCAAATGTGTCATATTTAATTGATGCATAATGTTCCATTATATATATATATACCACATTGTTTTCATCCAGTTATCTGTCTTGGGACCTTTGGGTTGCTTCCCGGTCCTTGCAATTATAAATAGTGCTGCAGTAAACATCCAAGCACAGGTGTCCCTTTGTACTCACATTGAGGTCTCCTTTGGGTAGATTCCCAAAAGAGCGATTTCTGGGTCAAATGGTAGTTCCATTTTCATTAGTTTGAGGGTCCTCCACACTGCTTTCCATAGCAACTGGCCCAGTCTACATTCCTACCAGCAGTGTAAAAGTGTTCCTTTCTCTCCACATCCGCACTGGCACTTGTTGTTGTCTGTTTTTTGGATGTGGGCCATTCTTACTGATATCTCATTGGGGTTTTGATTTGCATTTCTCTTACTGCTAATGACATTGAGCAGTTTTTCATGTGCTTGTTGGCCATTTGGACTTCCTCTTTGGAGAACTGTCTTTTTAAATCTCCCATTTTTTAAGTGGGTTTTTTGCTGTTTTTGTTAAGTTGTGTGAGTTCTTTGTGTATCTTTCTTATCAGACCCTTATCACTTGTATGGAGGGGGGGGGCCGAAAAATTTTTTCCCACTTGGTTGGGATTCTTTTTGTTTTTTCTATTGTCTCCTTTGCTGAACAGAAGTTTTTTAGTTTGAGGTAGTCCCAGTTGTTTATGTTTTTCTTCATTTTTTTGCCATATATAAATATGGCCAAAAATGGATTTCTAAATTATAACTTATAAAGGGTTTTGCCCAGGTTTTCCTCTATGTATTTTATGGTTTCAGGTCTTTTTTTTTTTAATACTTTATTTATATATGAACTTCACATCTCTGTGATCTCTGGGGTTCACCCCCCCCAACTGTTCCCACCCTGTCCCATCCCCCCCAGGTTGTGTACTTCAATTTGTTTGTAGGCTTGTTTTGACTTTTCTTCATGGGTTTTTATCTTTCCCATGTCCCATATAGTAGTGAAAACATTTGGTATCTGTTTTTTTCTTTTTGACTTGTTTCTGCTAATATGAATTCTTCTAAGTCCATCCATGTTATCATAAAATCATCTAATTTGTCATTTTTAATTGATGAGTAATATTCCACTGTGTGTGTGTGTGTATATATATATATACAACATCTTTTTCATCCAGTCATCTGTTTTGGTACATTTTGTTTGCTTCCATGTCCTTGCAATTATAAATAGTGTTTCAATAAACATCCGAGTACAGGTGTCCCTTTGTATCCACATTGAAGTCACCTTGGGGTAAATTACCAGGAGAGCAATAGCGGGGTCAAATGGTAGTTCTATTTTCATTAATTTGAGGGACCTCCATACAGCTTTCCATAGAGGTTGGACCAGTTTACATTCCCACCAGCTGTGTAAGAGTGTCCCCTTCTCTCCACATCCTCGCCAGCACTTGTTGTTGCCCATTATTTGGATGTGGGCCATTCTTACTGGTGTAAGGTGGTATCTCATTGTGGTTTTGATTTGCATTTCCCTTATTGCTAGTGACGTTGAGCAATTCTTCATGTGCCTGTTGGCCATTTGTATTTCCTCTTTGGAGAAGTTTCTTTTTAGTTCTTCACCTTTTTAGTGTCTTGTTTTGTTTTTGTTTAATTGTGTGAGTTCCTTGTGGATCTTCGTTATTAAACCCTTATCACTCTTGTGGAGGGCAAAAATTTTTTCCCATTCAGTTGGGCTTCTTTTAGTTTTTTCTGTCATCTCTTTTGCTGTACAGAAGCTTTTTATTTTGATGTAGTCCCATTTTTTATTTTTTCCTTCAATTTTTTGCCATCAGTACATTTTTCCAGAAAGGGGTTTCTAAATTGCACTTCCTGGAAGGTTTTTCCCAAGTTATTTTCTATGTATGTTCTGGTTTCAGGTCTGACATTTAAATCTTTTATCCATTTTGAGTTGGTTTTTGTACAAGGTGTGAGGATGAGATCCATTTTTTTGCATGTCTTAGTCCAATTTTCCCAGCACAATTTATTGAAGAGGCTATCTTTGTTCCAATGTAAGTTTTCACCCCTCCTTTGTCAAAGATTAGTTGACTATATATGTGTGGTTTTATTTCCGAGCACTCAATTCTGTACCATTGGTCTGATTGTCTGTTGTTGTACCAGTACCACACTGTTTTAATTATTATGGGTTTGTACTATAACTTGAGGTCTGGGATAGTTGGCCCTCCATTCTCTCTTTTTTTGGACAGGAGACTTTTTGATATTTGAGGTCTTTTGTTATTCGATATGAACTTCTGTAATTGTTTTTATATCTCTTTTAAAAATGTCATTGGAATTTTTATATGAATTGCATTGAATCTGTAGATTGTTTTTGGCAGAAGGGCCATTTTGATGATGTTAATCTTCCAATCCATGAGCAGGCAATGGCAATGTCTTTCTATTTCCTTATGTCTTTTTCTATCTCTTTTAGCAGCTTTTTAATGTTTTCTTTGTATAGATCTTTCACGTACTTTGTTAGGTTTGTTCCCAGGTATTTATGTTTTTGGTGCAATGGTAAATGCGATGGCTTTTTAAATTTCTTCTTCCTCTTCTTGGTTTTTTGCATATAGGAAAGCTACTGACTTCTGTGTGTTGGTTTTGTATCCGGCTACCTTACTGAACTGGTTTATTATTTCAAGTAGTTTTGGCGTGGATTTTTTTTTTGGGTTCTCTATGTAGAGAATCATGTCATCTGCGTATAATGATAGCTTCAGTTCCTCTTTTCCTATTTGTATCCCTTTTATTTCCTTCTCTTGCCTTATTGCCCTAGTTAAGGTTTCCACTACAATGTTAAAAAGTGGTGGGGAGAATGGGCATCCTTGCCTTGTTCCAGATCTTAGTTGGAATGGTTTTAGTTTTTCTCCATTTAGGGTGATGTTTACCGTAGGCTTGTCATAGATTGCTTTTATTATGTTGAGGTATGATCCCTTGATCCCCATTTTTTTCAAGGACTTTTATCATGAATGGATGCTGGACTTTGTCGAATGCTTTCTCTGCATCTATTGATATAATCATGTGGTTTTTTTTTTTGTTTTGTCTTTGTTGATGTGGTGTATTATGTTGTTTTCCAGATGTTGTACCATCCTTGTGCCCCTGGGATAAATGCCACGCGATCGTGGTGAATAATGCTTTTTATGTATTGTTGGATTCTATTTGCCAGGATTTTGTTTAAAAATTTTGCATCCTTATTCATTAGGGAAATTGGTCTGTAGTTTTCTTTCTTGGTGCTGTCCTTATTTGATTTTGGTGTGAGTGTGATGTTTGCTTCATAGAATGTTTGGCAGTTTTCCTTCTTTCTCAATTTTTTGGAAAAGCTTCAGTAGTGCAGGTGTTATTTCATCTTTGAATGTGTGGTAGAATTCATTTGTAAAGCCATCAGTTCCTGGGCTCTTGTTTTTAGGTAGAGTTTTGATGACTGCTTCTATTTTGCTGCTTGTAATTGGATTGTTTAAGTTCTCTATATCTTCTTTGCTCAATTTTGTGTAGTTTTGTCTTTCTAAGAATCTGTCCATCTCATCCAGGTTGTTGTATTTATTTCCATATAGCTGTTCATAGTAATCTTTTGTTATCCTTTGGATTTCATTTGTGTCTGTTGTAATTTCTCCTCTTTCATTTGTGATCCTGTTTATTTGAATTTTCTCTCTTCTTTCCTTTGTGAGCTTTGCAAGGGGTTTATCAATTTTATTTTTTCAAAGAACCAATTTTTGTTTTGTTGATCTTCTGAATAGTCTTTTTGGTTTCTAGATTTTTAATTTCTTTTATTTTTATTATTTCTTGTTTTCTAGGTTTTGGATTTTTTTGTTGCTCTTTTTCTAATTTTTCGATTTGGGAGATAAGGTTATTTCTTTGGTTATTTTCTTGCTTTTTGATATGGGCCTGTATTGCTATGAACATTCCTCTTAGGTATGCTTTTGCTGCATCCCAGACATTTTGGAATGCTGTGTCTTCTTTGTCGTTTGTTTCGAAGTATGCTTTAATTTCTTCTTTAATTTCTTCAATTACCCTTTCTTCATTTAGTAACATGATGTTCAGTCTCCGAGTGTTGGATGATCTTCTTGCTTTCTTTTCTTTGTTGATTTCTAGCTTGATGCCTTTATGATCTGAGAAGAATGTTGGTATTATTTTATCTTTGTGTATTTATTCAAGTTTGCCTTGTGGCCTAGTATGTGCCTTGTGCCTAGTAGATCATTTAGAGAATGATCCATGTGCATTTGAGAAGAAGATGTAGTCTTTCCCTTGTGGGTGTAGTGGCCTGTAGATATCTAATAGGTCCATTTTGTCTAGGTCTTCTTTTAAGGCTTTTGTGTCCTTGTGTAGTTTTTGTTTTTTTTGATCTGTCCTTTGTTGAGAGTGGGGTATTAAAATCTCCTACTATATATGTATTTTCATCAATGTTTGTTTTCAGTTCTCTTAGTAGCTGTCTTATGAATCTGGTGCACCCTCATTTGGTGAGTATATATTGATAATTGTTAGGTCTTTTTGGTGGGTTGACCCTTGAACCATTAGGTAGTGACCTTCTTTATCCTTTGTCACTTTTTTTATTTTGAAGTCTGCTTTGTCTGCTATAAGAATAGCTACCCCTGCCTTTTTGGGGGGCCCATTTGCTTGTAAAATTGTTTTCCAACCTTTTACCTTCAATCTGTGCTTATCTTTTGGTATTAGATGTATTTCTTGGAGGCAGCAGAATGTTGGGTTCTATCTTTTAATCCAGTCTGCAACTCTGTGTCTTTTGACTGATGAGTTTAGTCCATTGACATTTAGAGTAATTATTGATGTTTGAAGTTCTAACATTGGATTCTTGGTGGTCATTTGTGGTTCTGTTTTAGTTTCTTCTTCTTCTTAATTATTCATTCTTTTCAATTCTTTTGAGGGTTTCAGTCTTAGGGTTTCTTGCAGAAGTTCTTGGAGTGGAGCTTTGGTGGTAGTATATTTCTGGAGGCTTTGTTTGTCTGAGAAGGCTCTAATTTTTCCTTCATAAAGAAAGGACAGTTTTTGTGGGTAGAGTATTCTTGGCTGTCACTTTTTGTCTTGGAGTGTTTTGAATGTGGCCCCATTCTCTCCTTGCTTGGAAAGTCTCTTCTGAGAAATCTGAAGTCAGTCTAATGGGTTTTCCTTTTTAAGTTATCTGTTTCCTATCTCTTGTTAGTCTCATAATTTTTTCTTTATCTTTGGCTCTTGAGAGTTTTACTATGATGTGTCTTGCTGTGCTTTTTCCTTCATTATAGTAGTTTGGTGTCCTTTTTGCTTCCTAGATGTTTATTTTCACTTCTTTCTTCAGATTTGGGAAATTCTCCTCCATTATTTCATTGAAAAGCTTTTCAGATCCTATGTCTTATTCTTATCCTTCTGGGATTCCACTTACTCTTATATTTGTTTTCTTCAGGGTATCTGGCAGATATCGGAATTTTTCTTCTGTCTTATTTTGTTTTTCTCTCTTTTTCTTTCTTCGTCCTCTCTACTTGTGTGTTTTCAAGTGTGCTAATTCACATTTGTTTCTTCTAGTCTGCTTTCCTAGCTTTTCCCTGCATTTTTGAGTTCTTCTGTTGCTCTTCTTAGAAACTGTATCTCAGTCAACTTCTTATTTAGAGTTTCAATCACATTCTTCTATTCATAGATGATATTACTCATTTTGCTGCATTGTTTTTTATATTTTTCTAATTCTTCTCTTAACTCATTGAAAGTTTCTAACCTCTTGCTTTCCCTTTTTTCTCCATCTTCCCTTACCTCTTTTAAGCTTTTAATAGATTCTGAATTCTTTGTCTGACATAGATAACATTTCTTCCATGTCCTCCATGTTGGTTTCCGCTGGTTGTTTACCCTTTGGTGATGAGTTATTCTTCTTAGGCCTTGCTTGAGTATTTGTATTCTTCCTCCTTCCTATGTTTTCCCTTTGGACTTGCTCTACGTATTGATTCACTGCTGTTTTTGAATTAGATGGCATGGTGAAGCCGACCAAGTTGTGGTTATTTTTGCCTCTGTGCCTTTGCTGCTGTGGAGGATATATCTTGTTTCCATTAGATATTTTGGTGGACAATTTCTTTTCAGTCATAGGATGTGGTGCGTATATGTGCTTTTCTATTGTATTGTCCATATTTTTTTTGTTCTTTCTCTTCTTTTAGATTGATGTGTTCTGAATGTTTTTTGGTGTCCCTGAGTGTGTGCCTTTATTTGGTGATGTGTCTAGGATTTGTTGGAGAAACCTTTTTGGTTAGGGTGTCTTCACAGACTTGATTAGTCAATGTCCTTGGTTCCCTAGTAAGCACCAGTGCTGAGTGTGGCATCAGTGCTTCCAGGTCTCTGAGCTGTGAGCATTCTTTCCCGCTTGCATTCCCAGAATGAAACCGCAGTCTCTGATTAGGTCTGTTCAAGGACCGGACCCTCCCTAACCCAAGGTTTGGTTACCTGGGCAACAGGGGTGAGCCCTGAGCATGCTCTCTGGCTTGCTGAGGTGAGCAGTCTTTCCCCCTTGTGTTCCCAGCGTGAAACCCAGGTTTCAGGTCTTACATCCGAGTCTTTTATCCATTTTGACTTAATTTTTTGTACATGGTGTGAGGGAGGTATCTTGTTTCATTTTTTGGGCATATCTTGGTTCATTTTTCCCAACACCATTTATTGAAGAGACTGTCCTTGTTCCAATGTAAGTTTTATACTCCTTTGTCAAAGATTAGTTGACTACATATGTGTGGCTTTATTTCAGGGGATACAGTTCTGGTCCATTGGTCTGATTGTCTGTTTTTATACCAGTACCAAGTTGTTTTAATTTCTATGGCTTTGTAGTATAGTTTGAAGTCTAGAATAGTTATTCCTCCATTCTCTTTTTCTGGTCAGGAGGTTTTTTGATAATCGAGGTCTTTTGTTATTCCATAAAATTTCTGTAATTTTTGTTCTATCTCTTTGAAGAAAGTTGTTGAAATTTTTGTAGGTATTGCATTGAATCTATACATTGCTTTTGGTAGGATAGCCATTTTGATGATGTTAATCCTTCTAATCCATGAGCAGGGAATGTCTTTCCATTTCCTTATGTCTTCTTCTATCTCTTTTAGCAGCATTTTGAAGTTTTCTTTGTATAGATCTTTCATGTGTTTTGTTAGGTTTATCCCCGGGTATTTTTTTTTTTAGGTGCATTGGTAAATGGGATGGTTTTTTAAACTTCTGCTGCTGCTGCTTGATTTTTTGTGTATAGGAAAGCTTCTGTCTTCTGTGTGTTGATTTTGTAACCAGCTATATTACTGAAGTGGTTTATTGTTTCAAGAAGTTTTTCTGTGGATTTTTTTGGATTCTCTACATAAAGAATCATATCATCTGCATATAATGAAAGCTTCAGTTCTTCTTTCCCTATTTGTACTCCTTTTATGTCTTTCTCTTGTCTTATTGCCCTTGCTAGAACTTCCAGACCAATATTGAAAAGTAGTAGAGAGGGTCACATCCTTGCCTGGTTCCAGATTTTAATTGGAATGATTTTAGTTTTTCCCCATTTAAGATGATGTTTGCTGTAGGTTTGTCATAGATGGCTCTTATTATGTTGAGATATGTTCCTTTTATCCCCAAGTTTTCAAGAGCTTTGATCATAAATGGGCCAATAGGGTTTTTTCATTCCAATGAATGGTCTGCAAAGTGACAAATGCTGACTAAGTCATTTGTTTTATAGATTTGTAGCAAAATAAATACTAATCTACAACTGTCAATGAGTAACAAAGCAAACTTCTACATTCAAGCATAGAAGTCATCATAATACTGAAGTTAAAAATGACACAGTTCTTTCACATGGGTTCGATTTCACCTATTAAATACAATTGGTAAAATACAAAGGAGATAATACCTTTGTATAATAAGCCATTCATAAGCTTAGTTATTAAAGAATTTCCAGGCCATGGTGCATAGAAGGAACCTGGGTTAAGACAAACTCAGGAGACAGAGCTCAGAGTGCAGAAAGATCCAAGCAACTGGAATTTACAGGACAGATTTCCTAAAAGAAGAAAGCTATACTTTAAGAGAACATTGGAAATCTGCATGCCGATGAGTACGCATCTGTGTGTACATGTCAGGAAGCAACTCATGGTCCCCCTGCTTCAGCTTACCTCCTTTTCTCTCAACCTAGGGTTAGTGAAGAGTTGCCTACAAAAATGGTGCTAGATCACAGGTGATATGGTGGCAGGAGAAATATAGGGAACACAACAATGTAAAACAAATAAATTAGAAAAATAATACTATTGTAATAAAATAAAAGTGTCATACAATCATTTGAGGGAGAGAATATTGCTCCTGGTTTACAGGTTGTTTTGCATAATATCGAGGCATCAGCCAATAGGATAGCCACAGCACTGTAACTCCTTTCTGGGACATCTCCAAGAAAAATGATAAAGGGAAATACTCTGTCAGCAGAACTTCAAGCATTGTACTTCTTTACTTATTTCCTTACACTTTACTAGGAAAGAGCAGTGCTCAAATGTGTAAATAGATTATCAGTTCAAAGGTGGTGCCAACACTTTGACCGAAGGTTCAGGAGCTAGGAAGAAACATGATTGCAAAATTGATGACAGGGAATTTGGGAAAGGTAGAGGTATATGAATAGACCTTTATGAATAGGCAGTAATCTGAAGATGTTTGTTCCCTGTATGAATTATCACCAAGGGTCACTGCTGCAAAGGAAGGTTTTAGTCATTGCGGATAAGGTAACTCATTATGCCCATACCATTCAACGTGTTTCTCTAGTCACATATGACGCCATTCAGTTGGATTCATGAGCATAGTATCCATAGTGGCAGAGATGTAGGTTATGAATGAATTCAATAACGAATTTCCACTCACCAAGGCCAACCTGGCTATAGCCACTGCTGATGTCCAATCCACTACCTCCAGAGACTTAACATTGATCATTATTATGCTATTCACCAGGTAGTCAGTCAGCTACCTGGTGCTGAGTTGATTCTACTGATTATACTAGATGCTTCTGTTGTGAAAGTGATGGAATTTTATTCTTACTGAAATAGGCATTACTCTAAATATGAATCTGCCTTTCCTGTACTCTGCGAAAACTGCCATCCACACATTTAGAGAGTGCTTTATCCAGCATTATGATAGTTTGCACAATATTGCTTCTGATCAAAGACTCACTTGACAAGATATAAAGTGCAGCAGTAGACCCAGGCTCATGGAATTTATTGTTTTCTGCTATCCTAAGGCAGCTCTGGTTTAATAGAACAAGGTAATGACCTCTAAAGACAATTACAATGCCAGCTAGATGACAGAACCTTGTAGAATAGGACAAGGTTCTCTGGAAGGCTGACTATGCTTTGAATTAGCATCTAATATATGGAGCTGTTCCTCCCACAGCCAGTATTCATTAGCTCGAGTATTCTTTTAACATCTTAATCATTATACCTCGCATCTTTTATTTTATGCTTTGATTTTGATTGACATCAGAGATGTTAATTGATTTAGATTTAGATGAAGCAGTATTACTTGCTAAAATTTAAATTGCTATTTTGTTTCTAATCAATACACTAAACAAGTTTTTATTTTAATAGCAACTTTGCTTTATATGACAAATGAACATTTATCAATAGTATAGTCAATGAAGTTAAATATTAAATTAGCCATAAAGTTGAGCTAATCATACTCAAGAAAAAATTATTTAATTTTAATGCCTTGATTTGCTTTTAACTAAAACCACTTGTATAAATGAGTAGTAAAAATAGTAAGAGCTGTACATACGAAATAACGTACACTTGCATTTCTGTACTAAAAAAATTACCTAATGATTCATTTTCAACTACTTTAATTTTAATTATTTTTTTGTATTTCATATAATACTACTCTGAAAATTTATCTACTTTTTAAGTTAGTGAATTAGAGTTTTTATTCATCAGTAATATTTCTTAAATTCACAATCTTGTCAGTTTACATTTTTGATATGTAATAATAAACAATAGCTTAATTAAAAGAATAATATACCATTTTCATTTTTTATAAAAAAGTACAAAAATCTTGTTTCTAACATATACATATTGAATGCAGTCCAATTAGAGTAGACTAAATTAGAGAATCATGGCTCTAAATTTATGATTAGAGAATCATAAATTTAAATCACTTAAATTCTTGACAATATTAATGTATATCTCTGAGTAAAAGAAAAAACATAATATCTGAAATTTAATGTGAAATGTTGACTGCTATTATAAATGAGTAGGTTTTTCTACATAATATTTATTTAGCATTTATGTGTGCCCTTTCAACTAGAGTTATACTAGCAATTTCCTTTTTATCAAAGAGGCCAACATGAATAATAAAGACCAAGACAATGGCAATGTTTATGGATACAAATTGGGACATGTGGATAGGGATTATAATTGCTTAGTTTTAATTTTATAATGCACAATTGAAAAATTCTGTAACCTATAGCCAAGGCAAATATTTCTGATATACAAAAAGAGAAAAGACAATCTTATTAACCATAAGAATCTTAAAACTGTGTATAACTAAAAGACAAGTAAAGGATAAAAAGCCCCATCAACTGCCTAAGATATATTATATAACCACCCAGCAATTTATCCATCATCCTTTGAAAACATGTTCATACCTATTGTAGTCAAAGCTCCTTTAGGAAGTCAGCATTAAGAAGTAACACTGAAAAATTACAACCCTTAGAAATCCTATAGAACAATATACATGATGTTGTTGAAGCCTTTAAAAACACATATGATAACTGTTTCTCAGTTAACTTTTTTATCCAAAAGAATTTTCATGATTATCTTAAATACAGTAATGTGTATTCTTCACAAAAACTAGCTATGGAATGTTTGATAAAATAGCAAAAATTACATTTCTATATTAAAATATTTAAACATTTATTAATAGGTTTATTCTCATGAATAAAAAGTTATATACACATACATGCACACACAAACATCTTTAGAACTTGAAAATGCTAAGATTTTTCTTTTATACCCTTTTCATAATTTTTAGTGATACACTGTTACATGTTAATAGAGCACAAGATTAATTAATTCTTGTTACATTAACTTTTGAGTCATTTTGTAATCAATATTCAATTCACTGTCCAACATCAGCCACAGTTAAATGAAAGTGGGAGTTAGAATACTTTTAGGGAGGTTAATAGTTGTACTGTTTAAATATGTACCCAAGAAAATTACATGGTTAAAAGCAGGAATATGATTACTAAAAGCAAAGTATATAAAATTATTACATCAAATATACTAGTAAATAGTTCAAGTTTAAAATTAATTATGGTGAAATGTCCCATATTTATAACTGAAAATCCATTGCATTACAAAGTAACCCATAAGTCATGGGAGAAATAACAATTCATTAAAAAAACATATTTCGGATCAATTAATATAGTAACAGGGTTCTTAGTAATGAAGTATGAGAAGTTTAGCTAACATCTTCAGAATTTTTTTGTCAACTTTAAGATCCACAAGTTGAAATTAAAATTTTAATCATAATCAGAAAACTTTCTATTCCAAAATATCTGATTTTTATACAAGAATTAACTCGTATCTTAGGACATAATTATACCTTTTACCTTTTTCTTTGTTGAATTCTTTAGTTTTAACATCAGAGGTATTAGTTGATTTAGAATTAGATGAAGCATGATTATTTGCTAACATATACAATGTTGAGTTAATATTTTGAAGGTTTCTTTTTCTTCTGTCAGTGTTGTGTCAGATTGATCTTGTTTGCCATCCATCTCTTATTTACTAATCATAGAATGAAATTTAGAAATCTGAATTCAGTGAGTGGTCAGTTGTTTGCATATAGAATGTTGTAATTCAATATGGACTTTCTTAGTAGAACACAAAAATATCTCCAATTCAACCCTTTTTTTCTTGTTTTGCCAAATACTGAGACGCAGCTATCAGAATGATGTTAAAGAAATATCCCTTAATTGTCCAAGCTCCCAATTGAACATTTTTCTCATTTATCTCCCAAATTGTAGTTTTACAGTGATTCAGAACAAAAGTAATAATGCTATAATTAACAATTTTTTTATCATGATTTCATTTTGCAAGCTTTATAAATGCTTAATGCCTTATAGATAACGCATTTTCCAACATATTAATTTTTTCTAGGTTATATAATATTTATTGCATTTTCTTCAAGTAGTGATATACTTTTTGTGAAGAGTACAAGTTTTAGAAAAGTCCTTTGAAGGCTGTAACAAGACCATGGTCTCTTCGTTTTTTTCTTAACATTTTATTTGTTCTTAAAATTATCAGTCTTTCTGTGTTCTTTTCAGTGCTTACAACTCTGAAGTGCTAGTTGAGCCGGAAATTTGCTGTTTGACCCCAGAGTTTCACTCTTGCCCCCACCCCCACCCCCCACCTCTTATTACTTGTGAGAGCTTATTTAAAATTCTCGGTTCTCTTCTGGCAGCCACAGTTAGAACTTCTTTGGCAAACTAAATAGACTAAGAAAAAAACATGCAAAGGCTTAGTACTGCTTCCAGTGACCTACATTTGTTGCCAACTTCTAAAAGATGGCATGTGCCTTATTTTCTCACAAAGAAATGAGTGGTAAGATAAAAATGTAAAGGCAAATAAAGCCATCTTTCTCTATCACTAATAGAATAAATGGTTAATATTGGTGTTTGTGTATTAACAACAACAACAAATGAATTTTGCGCACAGAAAAGTATCATTTAGCAAAAAGTGTCATACTTTGTAATAGAAAAATTTATCCTCAAGAAGTTGGACTTTATTTGGAATCTGAATACAGATTTTAATTTACACATTGCTACCTAACTAGCTGTAGGACCTTTCACAAGTCACTTAACATTTCTTGTTAAATTAAGGATTATACCCTGGCTGTCTTATTCCAGAAGTACAAAATTAATGATGAAATTACTAGGATTTTGCTTTCTAAATCTCGAAAATACTTTTGCAGACTTCATGTTTACACATGTTTACATTCAAATGAATGGTTGCAAATACTTGATAATTATTGTTATGCTCTAAAGAAATGTTAAACTCTTAGAACTATTATATAATACTTTTTGAAAAGAAACCATACAATGTCAGAATCGGGAGTATTAGAAAGAGTTCATTTTTCTTCTGAAAATACTTTTAGTGTTAAATCCTTTGGGAAGGGATAAATGATTTCAGAGTCTGAAAACTAAAGTTATTAAAATAAAATGGAAATATCTTTTTATCCTCTGAATTAATATTTATGCTATTTGATGAAACATTAAAGAACAGTATGAAAGAATGGTAGCACCCCATTAAGAACCATCGAATAAACGAAAAAAGCAAAGGATAACCTGACTATGCGAATGTCTCAGATGTAGTTTCCACTCCCCCCCCCCTTCAGTGGCCACTATTCCTTTCCTGAAATTTTAAGTTTTATTAATCAAAAACTAACAGGCTATTGCACAAAGTGACCTTATTTCATCACATATATCTTTTCATAATATGGTATGTTAATAAAACTCAACTTTGAATGTGTATTTTGAATATTTTCTGTATTTTGTTTGTGTGCTTAAAGTCTGTGTGTGATTTCAGAAAAGGTAGATAATATTAGAGTTAAATTGGAAGTGGAAACTACATCTGAGACTATGAGTGAAGCCTCTTACCTTTTTATTTTTTAAAGCAGATTATAATTGAAATTTTATTCATTTTTTTCTAACTATAAAAATTCTGTGATCTCCATATAAAAATATATTTTTGGTAAGATTATTAACACTATCTTAACTTTACTTATCTTTAGAACTGTTTTGGCTATAACAGGTATCAGAAAATGATTATATGTTTAATAAGGACAGTTAAATGAATTTTGTAGGTCCTTTATGAACATAAGAATTCTGCTATAACTCAGATAAGTTATTGCATCACCTATTTGCTTCATATGGATTTTCACTTGGCATGTTTTCTTAAAAACACATTAATGTATAATCTTATACAATAAAAGTTGGCTAAAGGAAACTATTGCTCATGTTCTCATTAGCTGGATATAGTAATACCAGTAAGTGGGGAATTTATTCTACTTTTAAAAATATTTGGCAAGATGTATTTTTATATGGAGAGATATGGATACATACATAATATGCATGTGTGCAGAAGTTCACAATTTTTACAGTGGCAATTACCTAGTTAGTAGCTCCGTTCTCTTATATCTCTGAGGGATTTTTTTTTGTTTAGTGAACATACTTGTTCATTTTTTCACAACATAGGATCTCGCCCCTTTTTGAATGTGTCAGATCAATGATCTGCTTTCAAGGGTCAATTTTATTTATTTATTTGTTTAGTTAGTTATTTTATACATCATTGTATTTCCTGGAGTTCTCCCACCACCATAATCATCTGTGAACCATCATCTTGATCTATTGTGCACATCCCTTCCCTGATTTCACTCTCCCTCCCTAACTGTCCCTAAGTGTTTGCTTTTGTTCTGTTGTCAGCTTGTTAGTTTTAACTTTTTATTGACCGTCTTATTTTCCCTATATCCCACCTATGAATGAGACCATTGGTTTTTGTCTTTTTCTTTCTGGCTTATTTCTACTAGTATGATTCCTTCTAGCTCCATTCATGTTACCACAAATGTATCAAGTTTTCCTTTTTGATTACTGAATAATATTCCATTATATAAATATACCATCAAATTTGGGACATTTGGGTTGTTTCCAAATCCTGGCTATTGTAAATGGTGCTGCAATAAACATCCATGTTCTTTTGAATTAGTGTTTTGGTATCCTTTGGGTAGATTCCCAATAGTGGAATTATCAGATTGAATGGTATTTCCATTTTCAGTAATTTGAGGGTCCTTCCACACAGCTTTCCATAATGACTGAATCAGCTTGCATTCCCACCAGCAGTGTAAAAGTGTTCCTTTTTCTCCACATCCATATCAGCACTTGTTGCCTGTTTTTTGATCTGGGCCATTCTTATTGGTGTAATGTGGTATCTCATTGTGGTTTTCAGTTACGTGTCCTAGATTACAAGTGATGTGAGCATTTTTTCATATGCCTGTTGGCCTTTTGTATTTCTTCTTTCGAGAAATGTCATTTAAGTTCTAATTCCCATGTTTTGACCTGACTTTTTGCTTTATTTTTGTTAAGTTGTGTGAGTTCTTTGTGAATCTTAAATGTTAGATCCTTGTCACTTGAGTAGAATGCAAACATTGTATCCCATTCAGTTTAGTGTCTCTTTGTTATGGCTATTGTCTCTTTTGCTATACAGAAGCTTTTTAGTTTGATATAGTCCCAGCTGTTTATGTTTTCCTTCATTTTCTTTACATTTATAGATGTGTCCTGAAAGATGTTTTTGTGGTATAGGTTGTGGAGAATTTTGCCTATGTTCTCTTCTATGTATTTCATGGTTTCGAGTCTTACATCTAGATCTTTTATCCATTTTGAGTTGGTTTTTGTGTATGGTATAAGGGAGTAGTCTAGATTCATTCTTTACATGTAGCAGTCCAGTTTTCCCAGCGCCATATATTAAAGATGCTATCCTTGTTCCAATGTATGATTATTACCAGTTTGTCATATATTAGTTGACTATACATGTGTAGCTTATTTTCAGGCATTCAATTCTGTTCCATTGGTGTGTGTGTATGTTTTTGTTCCAGTACCATGCTGTTTTAATTATTAATGACTTTGTAATATAACTTGAAATCTCTCATTTTGTAATATAACTTGAAATCTCTCATTTTGGTCAGGAGGGCTATAGCTATTCGAGGTCATATTATTCCATATTAATTTCAGTAATTTTGTTATATTTCTTTAAATAATATTATTGAAATTTTTGTTGGAATTGCATTGAATATATAGGTTGCTTTGGGGAGAGTGGCCATCTTGATGATGTTAATTCTTCCAATTCATGATCAGGGGATGTCTTCCTTTTTCTTTATGTCTTCTTCTATTTTTTTGACAATGCTTTATAGTTTTGTTTTGTTTTGTTTTTTATGTAGGTCTTATTTATGTAGGTTTATTCCCAGGTATTTAATTTTCATTAATGCAATGGTAAATGGAGTGGTGTTTTAAATTTCTTGTTCTTCTGATTTATTTTCTGCTTATCAGAAGGCTACTGATTTTTGTGTGTTGATTTTGTAACCAGCTACCTTACTGAACTAGTTTATTGTTTCAATTAGTTTTTCTATAGAATTTTTGGGGTTTTCTGTAGAAAGTATCATGTCATCTGCATATAGTGATAGTTTCATTTCTTCTTTCCCTATTTATGTTTCTTTAATGTCTTTCTCTTGCCTTATGCCCAGAGCTAGAACTTCCAGTACTACCATGAAAAGTAGTGAGCAGGTTTTTGCTTCGTTCTACATCATGGAAATGATTTAACTTTCTCCCCATTAAGGATGATGTTTGCTGTGGGTTTGTCATATATGGCTTTTATTATGTTGATATGTTGAGATATGCTCCTTCTATCCAAGCCTTTCAAGGGCTTTCATTGTGAATGTATGCTGAACTTTATCAAATGCTTTTTCTGCATCTGTTGATAAGATCATATGGTTTCTTCCTGTTGATGTTGATTGATTTTCAGTTGATAAACCATCCCTATGCCCCTGGGATAAATTCCCCCTTGGTCATGGTTTATAACCCTTTTTATGCTTTGTTGGATTCAGTTTGCCAAGATTTTATTTAGAATTTTTGCTTCTGTTCATTAGGGAAATTGGTCTGTAGTTTTCTTTTTTGTGTTACCATTGTTTGGTTTTGATATTAGTTTTATGTTGCTTCCTAGAGTGTATTTGACAGTTTTCCTTCTTCCTCAATATTTTGGAAGAGTTTTAGTAATACAGGTATTATTTCATCTTTGAATGTTTTGTAGAATTCATTTGTAAAACCTCTAGTCCTGGGTTCTTGTTTTTTAGGGAGAGTTTTGATGACTGCTTTAATTTCAGTGCTTATGATTGGTTTGTTTAAATCTTCTATTTTCTTTGATCAACTTCAGGTGCCAGTATAGTTCTAAGAATTTGTCCATCTCATCAAGGTTGTTGTAGTTGTTTGCATATAGTGCTCTCTGTAGTCTTTGGATTTCTGCTGTCACTTGTAATTTCTCCTCTTTTGTTTATGATCCTTTTTATTTGCATTTTCTCCCTTCCTTTCTTTATGAGCCTTGCTAGGATTTTATCAATTCTATTTATTTTTTCAACAACCAGTTTTTGGTTTTGTTGACCTCTGGATTGTCTTTTTCTGCTTCTATTTCACTTGTTTCTACTTTAACTTTTATTACTTTCTGTCTTCTGTTGGGCTTTGGCATTTTTGTTGCTTTTATTCTAGTTCCTCAAGTTGAGAGATTTAGGTAATTTCTTTGAGTATTTTTCTTGCTTTTTGATATAGGCCTGTGTTGCTATATAGTTTTCTCTTATGCTGCTTTTGCTGAGTTCCATACATTCTAGAATGTTGTATCATCTTTGTCATTAGTCTCCATCTATGTTTTAATTTCTTCTTTGATTTCCTCATTTACCCAGTGGTGTCTAAGTAGGATGTTGTTCAATCACCATATAGTGGGCAATCTCCTTGCTCTCTTTTCATTGTTCATTTCTAGTTTGATACCTTTATTGGTCAAGGAAAAAGGTGGTGTTATTTTAATATTTGTGTATTTGTTAATGTTGGTCTTGTGGCCTAATATATGGTCAATTTTGGAGAATGATCCAGTAGCAAAAAAAAAAAAAGTTTATTATTTTCCTTGCAGGTGCAGTGTCCTATAGATATGTATTATGTCCATGTGGTCTAGATCTTTTTTAAAGTCTTTGTGTCCTTGTATAGTTTCTGTCTTGTTGATCAATCCTTTGCTGAGAGTAGAGTGTTAAAATCACCTACCATATATGTGTTTTCACTGATGTCTGCTGTCAGTGTTGCTAGTAATTGTCTGAATAATTTTGGTGCTCCCTCATTTGGTGGATATATGTTAATAGTTGTTATGTTTTTCTGGTTTGTTAACCCCTTATCATTAAGTAATATTTTTCCTTGTCCTTTGTCACTCAAGGGTCAGTTTTAGTTTATCTTTTTCTGAGTCTTTGGTTTCTCTATATATCATATATAGGTGAGACTAGCCAGTACTTATCTTCTGATTCACTTCACTTCCAGTTCCATCCATTTTACCCCAAATGGCATGAGTTTATCTTTTTTGATCACCAAGTAGTATTCCATTGTATACCTTATCTTTTTTTTTTTATTTTTGCATATTTTACAATATGTGATTGTATAACTTTTAATCCCCATGGGAATACCCCCCACACCACATCTCCCCTGGTTCCTTTGCCTCCTTTCTTTTTGCTGTTTGTCCTTGTTTAGTCCTTTAGTTTGTTTTTTTTTTCTTCTTTGATCCATTTCCTCGTCGTTGATGATGGTGCGTTTTCCCCGGACTTGGTAGAACGTGCTGTTTATCATTCCTGTACTGCTTTTGGAGCACCTTTGGTCTTGGTGGGTCTCATCTCCACAGTCTGTGCCTCGTTTTGTTGCTCCTTCATTCATGCTTCAGGTCTTTGGCTTTGGGGGCGT